>CAUYLG010056666.1:0-27114 GCA_963573385.1 Cacajao melanocephalus
GGAATCTCCTAGTCTGTGGGCAACAAAAATTCGTCTGAAAGTGCGGCGTCCACTCGCTCTCTGCGCTTTCACTGGGAGCTACAATCCTGAGCTGTTGTTAATCGGCCATCTTGGATCTCTCTCCATAAATCTTTTTATATAATTATTATATAAAAGTATATAATTTTAAATATACTTCATTTTTAGATAAATTATAGGTTCATAGCAAAATTAAACAGAAAACAGAGAATTCTCATGTTTCCCACAACCCACATTCATACAGCCTTCTTAATTATCAATGTACCACACCAGAGTGCTACATTAATTACAATAAATGAACCTACACTGGTGCATCAGTATCACCCAAAGTCCATAGTTTACATTAGGGTTCACTCTTGGTATATTCTATGAGTTTGGTAAATGTATAATATCATGTACCCATTATCATGATATCCTACAGATTAGTTTTCCCTGCTTACAAAATCTGTCCTTTGCTTTAATTCTTCCCCACCCCACATTTCTGGCAATCGCTGATCTTTTTACGGTCTGCATAGTTTTGCCTTTTTCAGAATGTCATATGGTCCAAATCATATGGTGAAATAGCTTTGTCAGATTGCATTCTTTCACTGAACAACATTCATTTAAGATTCTTCCATGTATTTTAATGGTATTTAGCACTGAATAATAATCCATTACCTGAATGTAACATAGTATATTTATTCACCGGTTAAAGGACCCCTTGGTTGCTTCCAAATTTAAGCAATTATAAATTGCTAAATTGTAAATATAGCTGTTATAAACATAGCTGTGCAGTTTCTTTATGCGTGGATGTAAGTTTCAACTCCTTTGCGTAAAAACCAAGGAGTGCAATAACTGGATCATAGGAAGTGTTTTTTTTAGTTTTGTAAAAAAGTATCAATCTGTATTCCAAAGTGGCTGTAGCATTTTACATTCCCACCAGCAATGAATGAGAGTTCTTGTGTTCCACATCCTCACTAGAATTCAGTGTCATCAGTGTTCCAGATTTTAGCCGTTCTAAAATGTATGTGGTGGTACCTCATTATTTTAATTTGCAGTTTCCTAATGACATATGATGTTGAGCATTTTTTAAGTTTATTTGTCATCTTTATATATTCTTTGGTGAGGTGTCTGTTCAGATCTTTTGCCCATTTTTTAAGTTAGTTGTTTATTTTTTTTTATTGTTGAGCTGTAAGAGTTTTATGTACATGTTAGATACTGTTCTTTATTAAATGTGTGTTTTGCAAGTATTTTCTTCCAATGGCATGGTTTGTCGTATTCTCTTGACAACCTCTTTCACAGAAAACAAGTTTATAATTTTAATGAAGCACAACCTACCAATTATTTCTTTCACAGAACATGCCTTCGGTATCATATATGAAAACCATTGCCATATTCAAGATCACTGTATTTTCTTTCATATGATGTCTATCTATGTGTTAACATAAGAAGGTGACTATTTAGGACTTTTGTATCTTTGAATTCTGCATGAAGTCCTATAACTTGTTTTGAGTTTATTTTTATTATGGTACAAGGTCTATGTCCACATTTATTTATTTTGCATGCACATGTTCAGATGTTCAGTACCCTTAGTTGAAAAGACTATCTTTGTTCAACTGTATTACCTTTGTTCCTCTATCAAAAGTCAGTTGATTATATTTATGCAAGCCTATTTCTGAACTCCCTGTTCTGTTCCATTGGTTTATTTGCCTACCATATCATTAATACCATACTGCTTTCATTACTGTCTCCTTATAGTAAGTGTTGATTTTGGGTTGTATCAGTTCTCTTCCTTCGCTCTTCTTCAATATTGTAGGTTGGCTATTCCGGGTCTTTTGCCTCTTCATATAAACTGTAGAATCAGTTTGTCAACATCTACAAAAGAACTTGCTGAGATCTGACTGGAATTGCACCAGTTCTATGAGTCAAGTTGGGAAGAACCGACATAATACAATATTGAGTCTTCTTATCCATGATCATGAACTATCTAGCCATTTATTTAGTTCTCCTTTGATTTTGTTCATCAGTTTCATAGTTTTCCTCACATAGATCATGTATATATTTTAATAGTGTTTTACCTAACTATGGCTTTTTATTTAGGGAAGATATTAGTGTAAATTATATTATATTTTTATTCTCAAATCACATTTAGCAATTGCTGAAATAGAGGAAAACAATTGACTTCTCTATATTAACCTCCTACTCTGTAATCTTGCTATATCACTTATAACAAGGTTATAGTGCTAGGAGTCTTACTAGTCAATTATTTTACATTGTTTACATAGATAATATGCCATTTATGAATATAGACAGTTTTATTTCTTCCTGACCAATCAGTATACCATTTTTTTCATTTCTTATCTTACTGCATTAGCTAGGACTTCCAGTACAATGTTGGAAAAGAGTGATGAAAGCCAACATCCTTGCCTTGCTCCTCATCTTAGAAGAATTCCTAGGTTCTCATCATTCCACATGTTGTTAATTACAGGGATTTGTGGACGTTCTTTATAAAATTCAGGAAGCTTTCCTCCATTCCATTTGTTTTTATCATGTAAGCCCATGGTTGATGGGCCTTATCATGTAAGCCCATGGCTAATAGGCTTTATCAAATCTTTTTCTCTATCTATTGATATGATCATTTGGATTTTTTTAGCCTGTTGATGTGATGAATTACATTAATTGATTTTCAAACTTTGAAAATCAGTTTTGCATAATGGAATAAATCTCGCTTGATAGTGGTGTATAATTATTTTTACATATTTTTAAGTTCTATTACTAATATTTTATTGAGAATTTTTGCATCATGTTCATGAAAGATATTGGTTTGTTGTTTCATTTTCTTTTAATGTCTTTGTCTAGGATTGGTATTAGTGTAATACTGGCCACATAGAATGATTAGGAAATATTCCCTCTGTTTCTGTCTTCTAGGATAAGTTGTAGAGAATTTGCTTAATTTTTTTCTTAAATGTTTGATAGCATTCACTAGTGAATTCATTTAGGCAGTACTTTTCTTTTTTATGAGATTATTAATTCAATTGCTTTAATACTATAGTACTATTGTGATTGTCTATTTTTTCTTGTATTAGTTTTGGCAGATTGTGTCTTTCAAGGAATTGGTCCTCTAAAACATAATAATAATAAAATAAAAGATAATTTTTTCAAATATATTTAATAGCAAATAACTTTTTTTCAGAGTGCCTTTCACAGTAAATGTTCCAATTGCAGTAATTTAGTAAATATGGATCTACAACATATCCTAATACTTCATATGCCTTGTATATTTCTTATAATTAGGTTAAGTTTATATGTTTTTTTATCACCATTATAAAATACACGACATGTGGCTTCGAAAATCCAGATTTAAATTTTGGAAAGTCATTGTTCAAAATATTAACACAGAGAGAGCACCTTTCTATTTTACTAATCTGTGAAATGAAAAAAAAAATTCTAAGTGGTTTTAAGTCCTTTTCTAGGTTGAAAGATAAAAAAAAAAACAGATATATTAAAAAGAGACATAGCATATGGTGATTCTAAAAAAGGTGGATTGAATGTTTAAATTTAATTCATCAAGTATTCTCTCATTTACCAAAATAGTATCCTCTAGAATTAAAGTTTACTCTTCAAAAATGACTTAAGTAGATAGAATCAGAGCTGAAACTGAATTTGTAGGTCAATGAATCTAACTAATCTGAATTCAAATAAGAGATGCCTTGGTTATACTATCAGTTATTTATTGGTGCACAACAAATTTAAACAAACTTAGTTACTTAAAACAATACAGTGTTAATGGATTGGAAGTCCAGACACAAATTATCTGTGTCCTCTGATCAGGCTACCCCTCTTTTACTAGGTTACAATCATAATGTTGGTTTCATTGCATAGTCATCTGGTAGCTCACTTGGGAAAGAAAAATTGATCCCAATCTCATCTAGGTTGTTAGCAAAATATATGTCTTTCTGACTTCCGATCTGAGGTTTTAGTTTTTTGCTAGCTGGCTATTCAAAGATCCTAGAGGTCAAATACAGTACCTTAACGTGCGTTTTTCAGAAATGGTTACTTACTTTATAGAAATTTGTTTCTTCAAAACCACCAAGGGAGAGTAAGAGTCACATAATGTAATATTATCACAGTAGTGATACCTATTACCTTTGCTGTCTATTGGTTGGAAGGAAGTCAAGGTATCTCTCATACCCAAGGGAAGAGATTATGCAAAGTGGTAAAAACTAGGAGGTGGACATCATTGGAAGTCCACCTCACTGATGGTATTTTATAAATTAAAATGAACAGTAAGGTAATAATGGGAAACCAGGATGCAATAACTACTATAAAATGTATTTTCCCACCATTTTCAGAAACTGGATAAGAGTGTGTGCAGGATTGTGAACAATGAGCTAAAGAAAAACAAAATTAAAAAAAAGTATGCTAAATTCCCACAGGTCACAGGATTTCTGTTGGAAGATAATTTACAAAATTTGATAAGAGAAATGAAATTCAATCATCAAAGTGGTCTTGCTGAGTTATGGAGAAAGAGATGAGTTTTGGGGGAGGTGAAATTGAAATTTATAGGAAAGAATACTAAAGAACACAAATCTATGGAGAAAAAGAGTTCCCGAGGAATGTGCAGAAGTCACTTCAAATTTTTAGCTAGATTCTAATCTGCCTATGCATAATATGAAATTACATGAGACCAGAAAACAAATCCCAAAAAGAAATCAGCTGAATAATACTGAGTACAAGCTGGGAAGACAATAGAATTTTGATATTTCAGAGGAAGAAATCACATTGTAAAGATGACTGAAGAAGTAACCTGTATTTCTAATTTCTAATACTATTTCTAGTATTAGAAATAAACTAACCCTAAAACAAAGGGTACTCTTTAATTGCTACTAAAGGCTTTTAAATCAGTCTTGAATTAACTGAGTAGACATGCAAGTAATTTAACTGCCTGCTAAAACAAAAGCTAGCAATACTTAAAGAATAATATTAAAATGCAAATACTAACAAATGTAACATTGAGAATGTCTGGCATTCACTCAAAATTTACTAGGTATGATAAAAAGCAGTAAAATATGCATAACTAGGAGGAAAACCAGTCAATAGAAGCATATCTGAAAGTGACAGTGATAAGGAAATTAGTTTTAAAAAGATGCAAAACAGATATTTGAAACATGTGTATCAATTCAAGTAAAATATAAGCATTAAGAAGATACACTGGAAATATAAAAAAATAAAATCTAGTGATAATTTTGACATTTCATCCCATAAAAAACATCAGTAAGGGGGCTCAAAAATTAGAGTATTCCAAAAAAAATTAGCTTGCTAGAAAGCAAAGCAACTGAGACTGTACAAAATGAAACTTAGAGAGAAATGACATTAAGAAAAAAGAAAAGAACAATCTCAGTAAATCTATTCTTATGAAGAAAAGTTCTAGGAGAAGGGGCAGCAGAAAAGTATATTAAAAGAAATAACCACTAAAACATTTCAAAATTTATGAAACTATAAATCCACAGATTCAAAGAAACTAAACACCTCCCAAGAGGGATAAACACAAACACACACATACTCATGCATGCATGCATGCACACAAGCACACACACATGCACATGCATGCACACACACACAAACACACACACACACAGATTCATCAATTTGAAAGTTTGAATATCAAGTACATTATATTTATACTGAAAAAACTGTGGCAGTGAGGATAAAAATTTTAAAGTAGTCAAAGAAAGAAACATCATTTGTGGGAAAGAAAGGTTCTTTGCTTGACCAAACTTTAGTTAGGCTCCTGAACTTTCTCCTAGGCCCATTTAGCTACTTTGCAGAATCCAGTTTTAGCAAGGAATTCTGCTAAGTATAGACCCTTAGCAGATTTAGTAAGACCCTTCCATCCTTGATAACTTATCACCCTGATATCTGATTGAATTCCTCATCCTTCACCATCCCCCAGGTTATGTCTGATTACCTGGTCCTGTCCTCCGCAAGACTCCTGCTAAGTCAGTTTAGCCAGAATCCCCCATTACTCTTAATGTTTTATTTTAGTTATTTTCCATCCACTAAGCTCTAGACCACTTCTTGGCTATAAATTGTCACTTGCCTGTGCTGTGTTCAGAATTAAACCCAATCTTTCTCCTTTATTACAAAATCTCATTGCTGGGCTCCCTATACCCATTGTGAGGGTCCTGAGCTAAGTCTTCCTTATCATGCTTTGACCAATGTCATCAAATGATATTTTTTCTTTAGTAGGACATTTTTCTAGTCACATTACATATAGTTGAGCAAAGACAAAATTGTTTTGCACTTTTAGTCAGAAACAATTAAAGCAAGAAGTAAATGAAACTACATAAAGGATTTACGAAAAACAAACAAAACCAAACTAAAAAAACAAAAACCCTGTCAACTTTGAATTCTATATTCAGTGAGAATATCTTTTAAAACTGAAGAAGCAAGAATAAACCCTGATGTAAACTACAGACTTTGGGTGCCATTGTAAGCTCACTGTTGGTAACAAATGTACCACTGTGGTGAGAAATGTCAATAGTGGAGATTGCATGCTGTGAGGATAGAGAGTATAGGGGAGTTTTCTGTGCTTTCTGATAAATTTTGCTGTGAACTTAAAGCTTCTGTGAAGATGAAGATTATTAGCTAAATATTAAGGTAATATAAAATATTTTCAAGACAAACAAGAACTTACAGAATCTGTTAGTAGAAAATATTTTTACAAGCACTATTAAAGAAACTTCTTCAGGCTGAAAGAAAATGATGTCAGATGGAAAGTAAATTTGGAGAAAGCAATAGTGTCAAGGGTAGTGAATGTGTTAAAAAAATCAACTTTTTTCTTAGTTAAAAGTTAAAAATATAATAAGACTTTCCTTTATGTCTGTGAATGAATATCTGGTTTATAACCGACTTTTGGATTGTAAACTGTAAGAAAATTGGAAAAAACTTACACCAGTACTACTCTCAGAGATTGAGACAATAAGAAATATAAGACTAGTTTCCTGACAAAAGGGAAACAAAAAAGTGTCCTCTATAATTTGCACAAGTTACCACTTGGAAGCAGTTTTCTGACCTGTAGTATGTGCAGAAGAAACAGAAGCACAGCCTAGTGACTTATTTATTTGAGAAACACATGTATTTTACAAAGTGGACTCAGCTAGAATTTGCAGAACAAAGAGCAAAGAGATATGAGTTGGTAAGACTATCTCCAGAAAATGCATGAGATGCCCTTGAGTATTTGGTTGAATATTAATTTGCACATGTAATAGGATTAAAATTCATGAAGCCAAGCCAATTTAAAAAAACACCAGGAAGTTAAAGGATAATAAGTTACCCAGGTTCTCAGACTATATCATTCAAATTTCATTCAGTCTGAATAGAGAAACCATGAAGAATACTCCAGGCACCCAGAAAGGCCATGCCTTGTGTTAAGCTTAAACAAGGCTAAGATAAAGGCTATGTTAGACCTATCAAAGCCGAGTTTATAAACAGGCTATTAAATGTTTAAAATGATCCACAAGTAAGTTAACTTCTTGCCATGCCAAACTTATAAACAGTTTTACAGAAGAAAACAAAATTAAATAAGCAACAGCATAGCCATTATAATGCTTAACACTAAATCGGGGGACGAAGCAGCAAATATGACACATAACAAGAAAAATAAGATAATACAAATAGACCCAGAAGTGACAGAGATGTTGCTAGTAGCAAAGCCTGTTTTTTGACTTAAGTATTATTACTTTTTATCATATATATTTATAGGATACAACAATGTTTTGATGTATACGTCAAATATGATATATACATCATGGAATAATTATATCAAGTTAAATAACATATCCAACAACTCACATACTTTCTTTTGTGTGAATGTGATAAGAATACTTAAAAATCTTACTCTCAGTACTATTTTTAAGTGCATGGCACATTTTTACTAACTGTGGTGGCCACATGGTAATTCATCCTGTCTAATATAAACACTTCCTTTTCTCCAGCAACAGGGACTTTTAAATATCTATTGTAAATGTTGCAAGTATGCTGAGGCATTTAAAGGAAAACATGAACACAATGAGAAATGAAACAGAAGATGTAAAACTGAAAATTATGGAGCTGATATACTTAATGCATGCTATGGAAAATTCATTGGGGATTAACAGCAGATTAGACAAGAAGAATAGATCAGTGTACTGAAATTCCTATCAATAGAAAAGTATGTAATTAAGCAAAATAAAGTTTTAGGTATCAATACAGAGACACAAGTTAGACAGAAATATTCTCAAAACAGATCCTGGTTTATTCAGTGAGAGAAATTTAAACTGTATAATTTGTGGTTTACTCCTGGCTCATCATTTTAATTGTATTACCAACGTTTTGCTTGGTAGCAACTTAAAACCTTTCCTTATGAAACATTTTTTTACATGTTGCTGTTTCTTGTAATATGTAGAATATTTTCTCTATCCAGTTTAAAAATCCAGTTTTTAAAAAAGGTACATTTTGGTGAGAAACTAAAAAAATTAATAATATGTGGTATAAATGGCTTCTAAAAGTGAATCCCTTTTATAGAAAATATTTTTAAATAATGCAAACTAAAGACCCTATTAATGGTGAAGCAGAGTAAAGAAAATGGTCTTTTAACAGAAATAAACTTTTAGATTCTAATTTCAAACTCCCCCCACACCCACTAGAAAAGTTTCTTGAACTTCCAGGTTTTAAGAACTAATAGTGTGACCTAAGAAAAGAATGAACATCTTGTTTATATAATGGTTATGCCATTGTGCTAACTCATCTCCCAAAACATATGCTTATTTAAAAATAATCTCTGTCCTTACTATTTAACAATAACTATCCATAACAGTTAAAGGTGAGTACATTTCAAATAATTCCCAAATAATTAATATTAGCTACCTTTACTACATTTTCCATGTTATAAGTTACTATGGTAAAGAAAATAGGTTTAAGTAAGAAACAATCTCATGTTCATTATTAATCTCAGGCCATGTTATTATAAATTATACCACACAATATTTAAGTTAGAAAAATCATAAAAAATAACTTCTTATCAAAGAAACTCTTAAATTGTTTAGGTTTAGATAAATTTCAAAATCTTAGAGTAAATAGTGTTTTTTCTTTAGGATTAGATTTGTTTAATAACATATGAGAATACCTTTCATGTCCTGACATAGTGATAATTTCAGAGGAGTGGGGAGGCTGCAGGATACATTACATATTAAAGGTAGGTACTGACTTAAAATCAAATAAAACAAAATGGCAAACAAACCAAAACACAACAAAATCAAACAACTCCCAGAGCTGTTACATTTATCTAGAATTCCAGTGATTACTATATTTTTTTTTCTTTAGAGATAAATTTTACAAAAGAGGACAGGATTTTAGAGCCCAGATTTTATTCCCCCCTCCCTTCTGTATCTTACCTTAAATCTCAAAAGTCACCTTTTCATAAGGGGACCTACTTCAGAATCTAACCCACTGAGTTTCACTACATGTCCTGATATAAATATCAAAGTGCCAAATATTTTGCTTTTAAAGTAACTCCAAAAATAGAAAACATAGCCTATTCATTATTTTAAGCTGTTTTATTCAAAGATAGAAAATACATTAATAACATATTTAGAGAACTAAATTTACTTATTTGAAGTACACATTTAATAGCCTAAAGTTCAAGACTATAAATATTGACACATTTGCCACTGGTATCTATAATAATAGCCCTGTGTTTTATATCATCTTTATTTCATTTTCAAGACTATGGTATCTTTATTAGATACAACTTAGAGATAAGTTACTTTTAGACTCAAGATTTTATTGTACTTTTTCAGCAAAAAAGTAAAGCATCGAACAATTTAAGGTTGGTTTATTAAAAAAGAGGTAGGGTCATAGTGACTTCCATATTTCTAAACGTAATGGTGTTTTCAATTGTCACTCACAGTACTTGATTGTCAGCAAACTTTTCTAATAGGGATTACTCTATACTTGACATTTCTTTTTCTCACTGGGTTTCAGGGCATAATGTTGTCCAGCTTTTATCTCTACATTTATAGGACTTCTTTTATTCTTCTTTCATTGGCTCAAAATTCTCTTGCCATTAATACTAGCCTGGGCAATAGAACAAGAATCCCGTTCTCCCTCCCTCTTTCTCTTCCTCTTTCTTTCTCTCTTACATTCTTTCTTTTTTCTTTCTTTCACTCTTCTTTTCTCTCTTTTTCTTTCTTTCAAAAAAATAAAAAATAAAAAAAAATAAAAATAAAAAAATATTGTAGTTTTATAAGTTTCACTTTATCATTTATTTTTATCCAGATGATTTTGCCCATATTTATAGTTTGTTATATAAATCATTACTGACAAACATATATCCCTGACTAGATTTTAGTGTAAACTCCAAATATATATAAACAATTACTTCTTTGTCATTTCCACTTTCATGTTTCAAAAATCTAAATAGAAAATGCACAAGGCTAAACTTGGAATTATCACTCAAACCCAAAGACTGACCTAGTATACTTATTCTCATGGAATGATACTACCATTCATATAGCTCCACAAATCCTGTATGTCTTCTTTCCCCTCACAGCGCATACTGATGGGAAATTCTACTTAATTTACCTCTTAAATATTTGCAAGGTTTTCTACTTCTTTCCATTTCTGTGGTCATCACCCACCTTCATTGCTATCGATTACCACAATAGCTTCTAAATGGTTTTGCTTCATTGGTGGTTGCACCTGACAATCATAGTCTCTACAGAGCTACAGAGTAGACAGAGCAAGCTTCTCAAAACTCAAATCTGATGATCACTTCTTGGCTCAAAGCATGTCAATGGCTTCACAATGTTTTCAGGATAAAGGCCACCATGTATTTAATGTGGCTGTCTTCGTTAGCTTTGTGTAAGTAACAGAACATTTTGGCTTATTAATCTTGTGGCTGGAAAGTTCAAGATTAAGCAGCTGCATTTAGTGAGGGCCTCATGCTGCTTCAACTCATGGCAGGAAGTGGAAAGGTGAAAGTCATGTGCAGATATCACATGGTGAGATAGGAAGCAAGAGAGAGAATCCAAGGAAAGCAGGCTCTCTTTTTGTAACCTGCTTTCACATAAACCAATTTATTCCATATGAGAGAGAGAACTCACTTACCCCTGAGGGAGAGCATTAATCTATTGATGTGGAAGCTGTTCCCATACCCAAACACCTCCCACTAAGCCCCGCCTCCCAACACTGCTACACTGGAGATCAAATTTTAATATGAGTTTTGGGGGGACATATTATATTCAAACCATAGCAATGGCCTTCAAGACTTTGCATGGCCTGGCTTCTACCCACTTCCTTAGCATCTTCTTATACTACTACCCCTTGATTCCTATCTCTAAGAACAAGTTTCTTTGATTTTTCAAACAAGCTATAGTTCAACCTATGACATAAACTTTGGGTATGTTGTCCTTTTGCCAACAATGCATTTCCCCATTGCTTAGGTAACGGTTTATAGTTCCAGTTTCAGTTCAAGTGTTTTAATTCCCCAGGGAAGTCATTTGTGAATGTCCTCTATTACCAATCAATGTGCTTTAGGTCATTTCTTTGTTACACAAAGAAAGAGGGTACTTTTCTCAGCTGACTTAAGAAATGAATAACCTTTGTATGTTGAACAAAGACCTGAAAAATAAGAATCTAACAAAATCTCAAATTATTTCTGACACATTTTTAAATTTGATGTTTTTTCCTTTCACTGTAAAACTAGTAAATCTTTTCAATAACTTCCAAGTATTTGTGATTGATTCATTTATTCAACAGGACAGTGAGGTGAACACACATTTTACAGCAGACACAACTCTGGGCTGTGGATATAAAGCTGTAAGCAATACAATAGCATTCAGAGTCTAGTACAAAACTCAGCATTTACTGAATATGCGTACAGAAAATAAAATGAAGAAAAAGGAATATATATCAAAATGGCTCTAGAATATTACACATTAAGAATTGAAGCTAAACTAGCTTAGGCAATACTGGGACTAGACAGCTTTATCATCCCAGAATTTTTAACAAAGCTGGTAGTGAGTGAATAATTTATTTGCTTCCATCAGAAACAAATAAGTGAGGAAACGTCTTTTAAAAAAAACTGTTACTGAAAAGTGAGATGATAAACCAACTGAAGAGCTGATTTTTGACTCTGAGCCTGCTTATCAAAACTCACTTCAAGATCTTTGCCTTACTCTTACCCCTTCTTCATTTTAAGCTATTTTATCTGTTCAATCCCAGTTGATTTCCTGACTAACTAGGCCTACTTAAAAAATTTCCCCACACATTGTCCTAAAACTCTAACTCTTATTAATGCTCTGCCTTAATTTCCCATTTCGAGATATAAAGAGTTCATCAAGGTGTTATTCTCCTTTACTTCAGCAAGCCTAATACACTTAATTTGCTTTAGCAATAGCTTTTTATTTTGTTTTGTTTTGTTTTGTTTTGTTTTTCTGGGGGAGTCGACAGCAATAGCACTGGAAAATATACTTCAATAGTGATGGCAAAAGAAATGAATAACAAAACAGAGGGATGTTACTGCAAATGTGCCTGAGAATTGATTAAAATGTTAATGATATGGACTTTGCATTCTACTTTGGCAGGAAGATGACAAGATGAAAGTAAGACTTGGAGAGTGAGCTATTTGGGAGATTATACAAGGTTTTAATATGCATAAAGACACCCAGGGATAACCTGGACCTATAAAATCTGTGTATGGGGCAGGGGACTATTGGTGAACACTTGTATTTATAGATTTGGTTTGCTTAATATCTCATAATTGCCTAGAGGATTGACTTATAGTGACTAATATGTATGCAATAAACAATTGCATATTTGGCATCCAAATCAAGTGAATTCCTCAATATTCCCGTGAACCTATGGAAATGGTGTAGAAGAGAATTAAGAGAGATTGAATGTGTTCTCTAGTTAAAAAAAAAAAAGGTATATTTTATGAAGTAGTCAATAGAAGATTCTATGGCCAAAATCAGCTTTCTTTGGAAAGCAGTTGTATCAGAAACAAACTTTTGTAAACTTTGTATGCTTATACATAGATAATTAAAATGACTATGATTTAATTTAAACTACTTAGAAATCAGCTAGAAGGAAACAGTTAAGAGAAGAGTTTATCACTTTTAAATGAAAAATAGAAAATAACTTACTACTGTTTGAAAACAAAATCACAGAACCTGACATTGTGTTATTCCTCCATTCTCTTCCTAGTAATCCTATAGAAATGGAAATACAAGGAAAACATGATTTAACAGCAGGGAAACATAAAGAAGATACAACAATTTTATTTCCCCTGGTGATGTTTTTTTGCAAGTGACTTTGGTCAAAGAGAAGGTAAGAGAGCAAAGAGAATTCTATGTTAGGACACCAAACATAATTTTGTTTCCAATAGCAGATTTATAGTTCTGTAAAAATATATTGTAGTTTTTCTACTAATACAATAAGAATATTTTTCTTTTGAAATTAAATAAGAAGAAATAAGTATTTATATAACAGTGTAAAATATTTTACAAAGTAAGTTACATGTAAATATTTTCTTTAAATATAATTCTGTTGTGTACTCAAAATGATCATGTTATGTATTACTATGCTTGCCATTCAAAAATGTGTTTTACTTCAGAAGAAGATGTAAGATAGTAGTTTTTCTAAAATTATTTCTGAATTATTGGGGTTTTATGGTCATGTTGAAGAAACTTCAAAATGAAAAGAGGGTAAAGGCCAAGCAGATTTTCATAGCTGTTAGAAAAGTGCATTCCACATAACAGTATTCTTGATGCTTATCTTATAAATGAACTATTAAATAATCATATTGTTAACACCCAGAAGAAGAAATGATGAGTAGCAGGATCCAGTCCTCAATATGGGTAGTATGTTATAGTATACTATAGTATAGCAGTACAGTTATAGTATATCAAATGTAGATCACATGTTATATCTGGACTTCTTTATGGCATTTATTAATGTATGTAGTAATAACATTGTAACTGGGCTGAAGGAAGAGTGTCTCATAATGTTTACAAGATAAAACTAAATTTAGTTTTAAAAATATCAAAATATCCTTATGATAGGAGGAATTTATACATATATTAGTAGACGTTGATTTGGTAAAGACATAAAGATTTTAGATTACAATAAACATAAATGGGAAAGGTGAGAGTCTTGCCCCACTCTTTGTTTCTCAGAGCACATTTGAATATTGAATTCTTTTCTGGGTGTCACATGTTAAGAAGAAGAGAAACACATGAACATATTCAAGAATGGCGAAGCCAGATGGTAAAGAGAATAGTTTGGACACAAACTGTATCACAGAAAACTCTAGTTAGCAACTATAAGATAGTAGATTTTGGCTAAGTATAAGGAAGAACTTTCAAATAAAGGAATCTTTTGAAGAATAAATTATTTTGGAAATATGTCAACTATGTGTACTTGTAAGTGTATGTGTACATATATGTACACATGTAATATTTTTCCCTTGTTTGAACTGACTTTTAAAAATTAACATCTTAGTGGTCTTATTTTGTAAACCACGCAATGGTGCCTTGTTTTAAGAGAGTTACTTGTTTAAAATTTGGAATGCTTGCTTAAAATATAGTGAAGCAACTGAACAGATAATTCTACATGTTTGTGATTTATTAATAAAATCCCAAACATTTATCTTGCCCATACCTATTTGACATAACTTGTCTCTAGCAACTTACTTTTATTGATGTTTTTCAAAACATTCAATTTCATTTTATTTATAATTGTGTTGCATCTTATAAATTTAATGATCTTTTATAACAAAATGACTCTGCTATACAGAGATTCAGAAAGGATGGTTCAAATTGTTGACTAGAGCACTGATTGCTATAGTGCCAAGAATAATTGAAATGAACTTCCATTGTAATGTATAATTCTAAGTTACAGTAATGGTATATTGTTCTTTTAGTTTTTTTTAAATAAAGAATACTTGGCATATATTAAAAATTAAGCAATTTAACCAAAAATACTAAATAATTTCTACTTTACACCCTTCGATCTAGTTTTTCTCCTTGAGCATGGTATTATTTAATTTTTAAAAAAATTATTTTATGTTCTTAATTCAGAAAAATTTCTCAGTAAAGCAACTGTTAATATTACCTGTTGTGTTCCACTTAGGAGGATAAAGGAATAGACTCATTTATACTTCAAGTCACTGCTTCTTTCTCAACTTTCTTCTCCAACCTGAGTTTTGTATTAATCATTTTTATTAATTATAAGAATAAATTTTAGCAATATGTTTATTCCTCAAATTCTGGATCCATTCACATCAAATACTGTCTTTGGGCCTTGTCATGGGAAATTAGGAATTTAATATATGTCTCTTACCTCCACACATCTACTTAGCTCCTGAGTTATTTGTGTGATGCCATACCTTTTACATTGTAAAGTCATATCATATTTACCTCAATTCCAAATTTTATCAATGGCTTGATTCTAAAAAACTGAAAAGCAACTTTCATAATATACCTAAGTAGAGTTGGCTGTCAAAGAAAGTAATGTAAAATAACTCCTTAAAAAATTCATATATTCTGCCACTATGAAGAGCATTTTCAAGTGTTAAATTCAAATTGCTCTCCTTTCCTACACTTCATTGATTGCTAAAGTGATAATATCAGATAACATTTTGCTTCATTTTAAACTATTACTTTCTTATATAGCTTTATGTGTCCACTCAAGTTGCTAATCATTTTTCTTTTATTCATTTACATAAAAAATTTGTTACTTTTTCACCAGACCACCATAATTTTCTAACTTCCTGATCATTATATCTATTGCCTGTAATATATTTTCTTTTTAGAAGAGATTCTATTCATACTTTTGCCTTCATATTTTGACCAAAATTTTGAAGACAGCTGGATAATTACCACTGTAAAAGGATACTTGATACTTCACTGTGCTAAGAAACACTATTAGAATTAACTGTCTTTCTAATTATATATAATTAAGATGTTTCTAATATATGGTGTGTTAAGGATGTAGCTAAATTAATATATGTATATTACATATATAAATGTACATTATGTATAGTATATACCTACAAAATACAATGTAGTATATGCACAATTTTTATTTGGATTTTGTTACATTTTTAACCCATGAAATATACAAATACACTATTATCAAAATAAAATTGTATTAGTCTGTTCACATGCTGCTAATAAAGACATACTTGAGGCTGGGTAATTTATAAAGAAAAGAGGTTTAATTGACTCAGAGTTCTGCATGGCTGGAGAGGCTGCACAATCATGGTGGAAGATGAATGAGGAACAAAATCTTGTCTTACAAGGAGGCAGGCAGAGAGCTTGTGTAAGGGAACTACCCTTTATAAAACCATCAGATATTTTGAGACTTATTCACCATTATAAGAACAGCATGGGAAAAACCTGCCCCATGATTCACTTACCTCCCACCGCGACCCTCCAACAACATGTGGTATCATGGGAGCTACAAATCAAGATGAGATGTGAGGGAGGATACAGCCAAACCATATCAAATACAATATCGAAAAATTGGTATAGTATCAAAAATGCAAAAGTACACAAAATAAAACATTGTAAAGGTAACCACTAAAAACAAAGTACATAATTCCAAATACATTTTTATGGATTTACAAGAACAGATATACATTAGAAATGCATACTTTATGTACATACTTGGCATAATTTAGAATATAGCATGGAATTAATACTTCCAAGTTCCTTTTTTATTACAGAAAATGTACACTGAAACATTTTCAAAATTAGCACTTTTTGGCCTCTATCGTTTGCTTTAACCTCTGCATGGTATTCCATAGTATAGATGTACTAAGAATTACTCAAACATTTTTGTCGATTTAGCTTTAGCTTGTTTCTTTATTTTCAGTTTTACGGAGAAAGTCAAAGTAATTTTATTGTCAATACTTCATGATCACGAATAAATACTCACATAAGCGTGAAATTCAGAATTAGACCTGATATTAGAATGGCATCTACTTTAATAATGTAAATAGAAGTAGTCACATTAAACTGTAAAATATTCGTAAAACTTTCATCTTCCATCCACAACTTATGACCGATTCTTCTGTCCCATCAAGTTGCAAATTCTTAGTGTTGTAAGACTTTGATATTGCTTAAAACACAGTTTAGAAAGAAAGAAAATGTATTTGATGTCTAGATTGATTTGTCTGTCATAGTGACCTCCTCTCCACTTTCATTTTTAATTTAGCAAAGCTACGGAAACTAACTAGATAGCCTCCAGAGTGATTTGTTTTGTTTCGTTTTATTACACCCAGAGGGTAAAACTGGGAAAAGCTTCTGATTGTGGAAATAGTCAAAATAAAAGTATATTTAATAAAAACTATGATTTAGGAAAATCTATACTTCCCTGGTTTTAACATAATTATATTTTGATTAGATGTTAATATAATCAGTAAGTAACATTAGTATGTTTTACATGAATTTTATTTGTGGACAGCAGTAATGCTGACACTAATCTTAGCTAATTAAGAATTTTCTCATTGGTCAGTGTTTCCTTGACTGTCAGATTGAAAGATTCAAAATAAATGGGTTATTTATTAATTAATTAATTTATTCATTCATGCAATTTTTAAGCTATGTTTTGTAATGCATTGTGACAGTTTTCATTTTTACATAGTAAATGGCACATAAAATGCTGTTAAATTTTCATTTTTAATCATAACAATTTGTTTAGTCTTTTTGTCTCTTTGGTACTAATCTACACATCATTTTTCATATGCCCTTATTAGTTATCTGTTTTAGATCATGCAAAAAATGATTGAAGTGTATATGGTTTTGGAAGTTTCAAGTGTTTGAATTTTTGTGCAATCCTATATATTATTCCCTTGCATTTTTAATAAAGGCCTTTGAAAATTTTTATTCAGTAAATAATAAAATCGTGATTATAGACCTATTAATAAATTTCTCTTTCCACAAATATCACAGTTTTAGAGTAAACTAAAAAAAGCAAGTACTTTATCAAAGGTGTACTTAGGTATAACTTGAAGCGTACAAGTGATGAGTAATATTTTTACTAAATGCATATCTGGGAAATCTTACATATGATTATTTTCATAGATGAAGAAAACTGTGTGATAACTGGATAATTTGTTTTTCTATAATGGCAATATGACACACAAACATGATAAAGCAACAGAAGTCAAAATGATACTTAACCATCATATTTGTATATTAAAAAATGCCATTTTAATCAGTAATGGAGACTGATTTAAATGTCTGATGGCCTTTATGGAGATTACATTGGGTTAAATGTACATGCAGCCACAGGCACAGGCCCTCACACATTTTAAGTCTTCAGTTATATTTGTATTTCTCTGGGTGTGTCTTTTTCCTTCTCCAAATACTTAGAGCGAGACTTTTGGCAGACAGTATTGTTCTCTTTTTAAATTAATGTTTATATGATTCTCCCTGTGTCTATGAAGATTACAGATTCTATCCTTACAAAGCTGAGAAAAAGAAGGTACAGTTGATCTGAAAACAGAGAGAAAGCCATAGAAATAACAGAAGAGAGAAAATGCCCTAAGTAGTTATCTGAGACAGAAGCAGGCCCCCATCTGTTGGCCAGATTCTGAGCCTCTGGATAGGTTCTGTTTATTGGGACTGATCCCAGAGACATCAGCGGAAGTGGCTGACTATGAGAACATGGGGAAGGTGGTGAGGGCTCAGGGGGCATTTTTTTTTTTGAGGGGAGGTCCCTGTTTTTTGAATTCCAGGTCAATGAGAATGTCTGGAAAATGGATTCCATCTGTTTACATGAGCACATGAAGAGGGGAAAGTTGTCATTGTGTACAGACTGGTGAATCAGACCTAAACAAAACCCAGAGTTAAGGAAGTAAGTTTTGTTTGTGGAGAAATTTCAGCTAGAGAGTAAATGCCAACTAGTGGAGTCAGCTTCCAGAAGAAAGTAAGGAACAGCAAAAGGAGGAACCTGCCAGAAGTAAATTCCAGCTGGAATATTGTAAAGTGACATATGTGTGAGGTGCTGTACCACAGCTGGTTTACTTCTGTAGTTATCATCAGACAGCTGAACAGGCTGGGTGAAACCATTCATGGCACAGACTTCTTGAAGGTTCAGTGAAGGACCCAGACAAGCCAAGGTAATTCATTCACTTCCAGACACAGTCTCCTCTAATATTTTCAAATTAGTGAATTTTATGTTTTGTTGGAACAATCACTAAATTACCATTTCATAGTGTATCTATCTGATGAGCATTTTTTTCTCCTGAACCCAAAAATAGTTTTACTGTAGAAAATAATGAAGTTACGCTGTCGCCTGAAAGTTTGTGTCCTCCTAAAATTCCCAAGTTGATGGTATTAGAAGGTAAGACTCTTAAGAGTTAACTAGGTCAAATGAGTGGAGCCTTCAGGAATGGGATTAGCACCTTTGTAAAAGAGATTGCAGACGTGTGCTTTGTTTCTGCCACAATACGAGGGCAATAGTGAAAACCGAATTACGGCTAAATGTGATAGTGCCTTTCTTTGTGAATCAAAAAATGATCCCTCACCAGACACTGAATCTGTAGGTGTCTTGGTCTTGCGTTTTGCAGACTCCAAAATTTTGAAAAGCTAATTTCTGTGGCATATAAGCTATCTAGTCCATGGCATTTTGTTATAGCAGCCTGACCAGACTAAGACAGATTATAATTGCAGTTTTTTAAAAACTCTACTTGTTGTGTAGACATTTATGTGAAGTTTGTGGTATCTAAACACTTAACACTAAAAAACAAAACAGGACCGGTCTTGTCACAGATCAACTATAACAAAGTAACAACAACAACAACAACAACAAAAAACAACCCTTAAATATAGGCTTTGTGTTTTCTACAAAAATATGCTACTTACCTTTCATCATCAAAATCACAGAAAGAAAAGATATCTTATTAGTCAGTTCTACTCAAGTGAGCATATGAAATACAAACATTTCCGGATTAGGATTAAGAAAGACTAGGTTTGAGACAACATTTTTTCAACACTTGTGTGATTGATCACCACAAAATCCCTGGACTCTGATTCTTTATCTGCACATTATTATCTCTTACCTACTTTCTACATGAAATTTTGGTATAATATTGATCTCCATTTTAGGATAATTTGTTCAAACTGAATTATGGCTAAATATGAAAGCCTACAATCTGCATTTATAGTCTGAATGAGAGTTTCAGTGGTAGAGAGACAAAAAATAAGAGCAGATTATCTCATTTCTTAAAATGTAAGAATTTGCCTATGTGCTAGACTAGTTATTGCAGTAGCCCTAAAATATCAAAATTGTTCTATTTGTCATTAACTATAATGAAAACAGACATCCTTACTTTCAGAATTAACATTAGGATCAGATAGGCTTAGAGGAGTAAATTATCATGCTGTTCCATCTGTCACAATTCCTTTTTAATCTGTGGTGATTTATAAACACATAAACATGTGGAAGATGTGCATCTACTGATGTAAACTCATGTTAAGTCATAGGCTGCAGCAGGATGGATGAGCAGGACCCAAATCTGGAAACCAGATTTACCAGTCAGGGTGAAATAGATGGGGCTAATCATAGGACAACAAATCCCAGTTACTGTTTTTGTGTAGACCACGGAACTGTGATCATAGAGAGAAAATGATTTCGGCGAGGGCTGGAGATCTCAGATCAAATCAGTCATAAAAAGAAAAACTATTTAAACGTGAAGTGTTGAATTTAAATCCAAGATTAAATTTTGAATTTGGAATTGGGCAGGAAACATGTTCAGAAGACAAACAAAGTAACAATGATTAGAGAAAGAAGTGTAGTAATCCCTGGTCCATTGAGGATCTGCTGTGAAAACTTTGTATTGTTAGATATATCCCACTTCCCAGGGCGAAATAGGCCTCTTGGTAGTAACAACCAATGATTGCAGCTTCAATTATTGAAAGTGTTATATTGATGGAGAAATTCTTAAATATCTTAACAATGTGTGTGTGCGCATATCCGTACATTTATATGAACATCTTCAATTCATTCTATGACATGGTATAAAATAATAGATTGCTGAAATTATAAAAATTTCTAAAAGCCAGTGGAGTTTATTTCACAACACTCTAAGGACTTTCTTTGTATATAGTACCTGATGAGATTCCCAAGTGATGACATTGTTATAAAATGTTACTCTCACTGTCCCTATAATGAAGCAGAGATTTGGAGAAGAAAAACAATGTGCCCAAGTTCGCATAATTCAGGAAAATGTAGAATTAGGACTCAGAATCAAGTCAGCGATTCCAGAGTTCTTTGTTTCTACCTCAGCACAAATCTCTACATTAGACTAATCAACATTATTTTACCCAAATGTTCCCAAATATTTTGTTACATCATTTAGTACATCTGCCTAACAAACATGGATTTGGGTGATATTAATTTTACTTTACTTTGCTAGCACTCTGATTTTAAACAAAAATTATGGGAGGCTATTGTTTGGGCCTGAGCTCCTGCACGAGGCCCCAGCAGACCAAACCAAAACAAATTGGAGCTGCTTATGCTATATGCCACATCATCAAACTGAAGCTTTAAGGAAGCCAATCATTCCAAAACAGACCAGCCTTTTCTGAGTAAGACCATCGTCTACTTTAGTCAGCATAGTTAGAAAATTCCTTCTGCATTAACCCTTACAAAAAGTCACTGCAAGTAACCTGATGTTAGACAGCTTTTTTTTTCTATCGTTCTGTTTTCGTGTTTCTCCCTTACAAAACCCACCGTTCTGGGAGCTCTCAATGTATTTTGCAGAGTGAAAGCTGCCCTGATTCATGAATTGCAAATAAAAGCCAATTAAATCTATAATTAAATTTGTTGTAATTTTAACTTTTGACATTCATAAAGGTGCAATAGTCAGCAAAAAGGGAAAAAAATAAAATTCAAAAAATAGGACAAAAATATAGTGTATCATAAATGCCCAGAGAGTAAGATAAAATATGCTGAAGCAAGGGGATTTGGAAAGGAGAAATTTCCTCATTTGCCATATTTTCTGTTTTGTTAACTCCTGCTTTTCAGTCAGAAACTTTGACTTATTTCTTATTATAAATTAAATTTTGAAAGGAAACAAAATTCTACATGATAGATGAAAGCTTATGACTTAGATTCAGTTCACTCTGGGTACAGTTGAGTTGCCTGGTGAATAGAACAGTACTCTTTTTTTTTTTCTAATTTTAGGTGAATGTCTGATATATTTAAGTCTAGAAGCCATGCAGAACTATATGTTTTATGGCATTTTACTTAAAATTGTATAACTTATCTGCAATTTCTCTCTATCACTCTTACAACTTGACAACCAGTTTTATAAGCAATGAATGTTTTCAATTCATAAAGTATAACTTCAGGCTACAGACAGAGATTATAATAAAACTAGGAATATCAGATATAAAACTTATTTATAAATTTCTTCCCTTCATTTACTCTTAATTCTGACAAATACTGGAGATATAAACAAGGTTCCTGGTAAGAAAATTCACTTTAATTTTGAAATGCACACATTTGGCAATTTCACATTTAACTGCCTAATCTTCCTATTTGGACGCCACAGAAAGCTTCTACACATACTGTGGACTAAGTAAGAAAGAGTTACCGAAAATAATGCCTGATTTGACCTTCGTCATCCTTCCTCTAATTCATTTAGTTAACTGTGCCAGGTAAGAATGTCTCTAGTTGGCTGAGTACCCAAGGTCACCATCATGACTAATAATCATTGTCTGGGTAAGGATACTATTGTTGTTTTAAAAGGAATGTTAGTGTTTCTGAGTAAATAAGGAAACATGTGATTGTGCTTTTAATTAAAGTTAGTTCTCATACAAATTCCAAAGATGTATAAAATAAATTTTTTACTTACTCTCAATTCACTAGATTATAGGCTTACTGAACACAAGAATTGTACCAATTGATTACTTAGTGCCTAGCAGAGATAAGTACTCAATAAATATTTTTGACAAGAAATGTCATTATAGTTTTTGTCTGATTTTTCTCTTTTTTAATGAAAACATGAATCAACTTTCATGTATATGGAATCATGGCACTTGATAATAAAGCAGTCAATCTGTTGCAGCTGCACAAATTTATTTGTGTGAATATTACAGGTTTCTTTGATTTACAAAGCATTTAAAAATACAGGAATATCACTTTGGTTAGTGAGTTTTCTTTGATAGATTTTCCTATAATTTTTTTTCTTTCTTTTTTTTCCTTTCTTTTTTTATATATCATCTATTCTTTCTCCTGCATTTAAAGAGAGACTCGTTTCTGCAAAGCAATGTGCTGATCCTGAGAATAAAACGGAAAAGTGCTCACAAAGCTACAGGCAGCATCTAAAACAAGAGGATGTCAGGAATGGCAGCAGCTTATAAGACAGGCCCTACACTGGAGCCCTAACTGAATCATTCTTTTGAGATTATAATTAAGGGACTATATAATAATTTTCTAATTTTAATCTGTTAAAATTTAATTATAAAACAAATTGGTAAAGAGAATTAGCAATCTCTATTTAAGGTCATATTAGAATTAACTATACTCAAAATAATATTTTCTTTTACTGGGTAATATGTTGTAAAAAATACTATATGAAGATATGAGAACAAATAGTTATAGCTGCTTAAATCTTGCTAATTTCTCTTAACTATTTGCTAGATTCAAAATGAATTTTGAAAGATTTGGAAGTAGGGATTACGACTATATAAAACCAAGGGCAAATAAAGAATAGAACTTTAAAACTCTGGTCCTATAGAGAACGTTGAATAACCTCTATGGCTTTAATTTTTGGTTTAAGATGACCTTGAGACAAGGAACTGAATATCAGTGTATCAATATTAATTTTGTTTTCTACTTAAAAGCATAGTAAATAATATAAAAGACAATTGTAGAATGAATAACTTCAAAGATAGCAAGAATAATTCTTGAGGGAGAAAAAGAAACAGAGAAAATGAATCAGATGAGTAGTCAATAAAAGTAACAGCCAGTCACAAAGAGTGGTGAAAACTGCTACACAGATAGGAGTGATTCTTGGGAACTCTAATTTCACTATGAGTAGACACAAGAAAAGGAGCCTCAGGAACTCTTTAAATGGTAACTTGGGAGTGGCACTTAGGCCAGCCAGGGTGCTCTGTCATCCTCCTGCCCCTGCCTATTGAGAATTGGCTAAACAGAATTTGTAAGCTAAAACTGAAAGTACAAGTGTGAGTTCTAGTTTGAAACCTGGAGAAGCAGAGCAGTGTTCTAAGTAGCTATCTAATGCCAGGTACAGAGGGCCACTATGAAGCCACTGTGGCAAAACATGTCTCCCTTCCTATGTAGTTATCAGATAGGTTGTTAATAAGCATGACAGAGAGATGAGCTGGGATTTGTGAACAAAAATGTGTCACGAGGCATGTAATAGAATGGTGCCTAGCCCATAGTGAGATATCAATACATTTTGGTCATTATCTGACTTTTTACCTTTTGACCAAAATGTATGGGCTAGGCAGAATTCTAAGCACTTTTCCATCTATGTCTACATCTACATTCATATCCAAATTCAATCCACATCTATGTCTGTATTTATGTAACTACATCTAAATGTAGTAGCACAGTGTGCCATCTCCAAACATGCCACTTTGGCATAAGAATTATTTTGAGCCTGAGATACAGTTGAAAAACATCAAGTCTAAGAAGGGATCTCCGACTTCCCCTTTCTCTTCTTGAAAGCAGGAAATAAAATCCCCACATGGAAGATGTCCTCCTTTACACACTTATTTCATCTAGACAAGGCAAGGAAAAGAAACTGAAATTGAGATCATCTGTTTTTTGCAAAATATAAAACAAATCCATTTTACATATAATATATCCCATACTTCAAGCAAAAATATTAATGTAGAAACCTAAGTAAATACCATAGAAAATAAAAATTTAAGGGACAGTAACATTAAATAAAAAAGTAACTATATTTTCACTTGTTTTTATTTTTAATCCTTTCTGTTAGTTGGTTTATTTTTTGCATTTCTTATAATAGAACATGATAAATATGACTTTAACCACAGCTATGATGATTCCCCAATTCCAATGACAATTCTTAACTTTTTCTCTTTCAACTCCATTATAAAAACAAAGTTTCTTTTTCTTCTTTTTTGGTAAGTCTCTGCTAATGTTTAAAACATACACATACATATAACTGCTAATATGTGTATTTACCACAATAAACACGCCTACACATGAGAAAAACATATTTCCTTCAGAAACACTTGATTATAATTCCATTCATGTACATACTTTTGTCAGTTCTTCTAAATGTTTAGGCTATTAACTTTCTTAAAATAACATGAAAGAAAATGCATGGCTCTACAGATTTATATTATTTTATGAAAAGAAGGCAGAAATGCTGTAAAAATTATAAAACGGACAAATTCTACCTTTAATATTATTCCAAAAACTCTTTATCTCATACTACTCTACTTTTCAAAATTTTACTTAAGTCGTAAATGTTCTTCTCACCTGTTTGTCAAACTACTCATTACTAGTACACACTGACCTCAGCTGGCTCTTCCAAAAGAGAGACTTCTAGCATAGTAACTTACATTGGTGTGTATCTCAACAGTCAAGAATTACTTTTATAGGATAAAAGTTTATACGATAGCAAAGGAAAGGACAAAACTTAAACACTGAAATTTAAGTAAGCAAGAGATAGAAAAGGGCCTCTGAAAGATAAGGAGCCCTCAAAATCCACCATAACATGTTATCAATGAATGACGTTTTAAATAATTTAAGACTTCGTAGTGAAACCCCTAATTCTAATATTCTCTCCCCTTCAAAAAAGTTGAAATTATAGTCATGAATTTCCAAAACTAGTCTTTCCTTTAAAGGTCAATTAAATAACATTTTAATTATACAGCAGAATTAATTTTTATGACCTTTTCAAATGAACCTGATTGATAAATAGGTACGCTTGATCGTGTTGTCAAATCAATCTATACTGATGCCAATGACAGCTGTAGCGACTGGAACAACAAACTATAGAAATGTCTAGTCTTCCTATCTCAAATATCTTACTTTATAACTTGTCATTCTCAAGAGGTAAATAATACATGCTGTTTCTTTTATATTTTTCTTACAGACAGAAGTCCAAGCAGGAAATTAAATTTAGATTCTTTAAGTGATGAATTGTGTAAACATTTATTACATTTTCATCTGAGTAAGACAGCTAAGCTGACCTACTTTTTACAAGGATCATATAAAAGAACATAAGGCAATAATTGTGCATGGATCCAAGGACTCCATTTGTCTTTATAATCTCTTTTTCCGTTAGCTTCATGTGGAACTTACTGGTGGCTAGGGTTAGTAGTGCATACTGAAACTTGATTAAAGTTGTAGATGAAATAGCAAGACCTTTTTAATCCTCACAAAATGTAATTATGCAAGACATCACAAACTCTTTCACAGACGATTAGTGCTGCTCACTTTGCCTGGATGGCTGTTTGCTTCTATAAGTCCTCTTTCTACTCCTACAGTTTGTCTACCATAAAGATAACAGATTTAAATATTTTTCCTAGCTACGTGATCTTGAGCACTTAGCTCCTTTTACTGAGGTACCACTTTTTGACTTATTAAATGATGATACTATTTACCTCCACAGTACTTTTGTGAGGATAAAAGAGATAATACACATTAAGAGTATCCATAGGCATATATAGAGAGAGAGAAAGAGAGAGAGAGAGAAAGAGAAAGAGAGAAAGAACATAAAGTGCAATATAATATATATTTTATTGCACTTTAGGTTCTTGGGTATGCGTGTATAACATGCAGAATTGCTGCGTGGGTACATACATGGCAATGTGGTTTGCTGCCTCTATCCCCCCGTCGCCTAATATCTGGCATTTCTCCCCATGTTATCCCTCCCCAACCTCCCTAGCCCCCATTGTCCCTCCATTTTCCCTCAAAAGACCCCAGTGTGTGATGCTCCCCTTCCTGTGTCCATGTTTTTTAGTAGAGATGGGATCTCAATATGTTGCCCGGGCTAATCTCGAACTCCTGGCCTTAAACAATCCTCTGACCTCCACCTCCCAAAGCGGTGGGATTACA
>CAUYLG010056671.1:0-21421 GCA_963573385.1 Cacajao melanocephalus
GCGCAAGCGCAGCCGCAAGGAGAGCTACTCCGTGTACGTGTACAAGGTGCTCAAGCAGGTACACCCCGACACCGGCATCTCCTCCAAGGCCATGGGCATCATGAACTCCTTCGTCAACGACATCTTCGAGCGCATCGCGGGGGAGGCGTCCCGCCTGGCGCACTACAACAAGCGTTCCACCATCACGTCCCGCGAGATCCAGACGGCCGTGCGCCTGCTGCTGCCCGGCGAGCTGGCCAAGCACGCCGTGTCCGAGGGCACCAAGGCGGTCACCAAGTACACCAGCTCGAAGTAAGGGTGTGCAAAGGACCCAACAGATCAACCACCTTACCCCAAAGGCTCTTTTCAGAGCCACTTCAGTAATCGAGAAAACGGCTGTCAACACTTGTCAGGGCGTTGGATAGCTTTTGGTTAGGGAGGGAGGGTGACCAACGTTGGATGCGTTCGGGTTTAGGACTGAGGAGTTTCCTGTAGTCCAGTAATGCGTTACCACTCAGTCATCCTCGCCCAGTCTTACCGAGGAGCCTGTTACTTGTATTATGAGACTAGGAAGTAGGCTTCCACGGTTCTGGGATGTTTTTGATAGATGGGGGGGTTTCCCACCCCTTCAACCTTGTTTTTGTCTCCACGGTCGTTTTATTTTTTCTGAAAGTAATGAACAAGCTGAGATTTCTTATACAGATGAGAAACCTTTCAGTCCAACCTCTTACTCCTTGCTGTTTCTCAGTGTTTCAACCTATTTTCCTTACCATATACCTCCAAGTGTCTGCCACAAGCTTTGTGTAATATAACCATGTGCTTTCGTCTCTTAGCTTCTCTGCAAGTTCTGACTTGGCCATCCTCTCCTAACTTCCATTCCAGTGACTTCAATCGGGGGGATATATTGCCACCTTCCCCACCCCCTGTGGAGCATTTGGCAATATCTGGAGATGTTTTTGGGTTGTCAGGGGGGCGTGGGGGGGGTGCAACAGGTAGCCAATGGGCAGAGGCCAGGAGTACTGCTAAGCGTAAGGCACAGGACAGTCCTGTGGGGGAACAAAGAGCTACCTGGTCTATAATGTCGATCTTTGGCAATTAAGAGACCTCAGAGCCCAAGACCTCCCTAATCATGATGTAATCTTCATTTCAGTCCTTAACCCTACCAGCACACGTTTTTGTTCTTGGTGGAAGCTGAGCCCTCCATAGGTTGTTTACAAGTCCTTCTCCACAGGACAATACCTCCAGGGCAAGGACCTAGTCTTGGTTCTGTAACAAACTTCCCCAATTGTAAGAATTATAAAAATTACCTTTGTGCCTGTTAAACTCGCTCCCAGGTGTTTCTCCTGAGGTTCCCTATTCAGCTAGGCTGGAGGCGGGACCTGGAGAGGTGGTTGGCTTTTAGTGTTCTCAGGAGTATGGATGTTTTAATAGATGTTGAGTCCTCATGTTTATTGACCTGTTGGTGTGTCCGTCTTTCTGTCACAGATGTTCTGAAAAAGGAAACAATTTGTGGATGAGTGGAGGGGAATTTGTGGTATAGAGAAGGCCACAGTTAATATGTGGGATGAATTTCTGAAGACCTCTCTGTTCAAAACTTGCATAAGTCAAGACTTTTCCTGACAAAAGCCAGTGGATACTTCATTTGCCAAATATACCCTTGGTGCAATTGGAAAATCTTAATTTATAATTAACTTGACAACCTTTGAAATTAAGCCATTCTTGATAAATCTTGGGGGAATTAATACAGCTTTGTGCTTAAAATGAATTTTACTAATTTTTAATGATGTTGGAGTTTAAATGTATGCCCCATTAAAAGTTAGAAAATGTGATAATACATTTTCTTTTTCTACTAGACAATTAAGATTCCCAGTTTAGTCATCTTTTTCTGAGGATCGCCAGACAAGAAGTCAGAGAAAGATAGCTGAGAATCTAAAATTTCCAGTGAAAAAAAGAGAAATATATAGCACATTTTCTGGTAGGAAAGGTTACTCATTAAGGGAAAAGGCCGAGGTGATCTATTTTCTCTACAGTTGGGCCATAAGAGTCTATCCAGTCTTCTTGCTTAGGGTCCTGAAGTCAGGAGTTCCTTTTTTCCCAAGGATTAGGAACCATGTGTTTCAGGGTCTTTTGACGTTGTTAAAGCATTGTCAACTGGCTTAACTACACAAATGCCATCATGACCCATTGACCAAAAGATTGACTTCCAACTCCTTATCCTGAAACCAAAGGCCACCAATTATCTAGCCAAAACTTACCTTCTTCAGTTGCTCTCCCAAGTTGTCCAGCTTAGCTTAAATGTTCTACTGGCCATGAGCAGCAGCTCACACCTGTAATCCCAGCACTTTGAGGCAGGCAGATCATGAGGTCAGGAGTTTCGAGACCAGCCTGGCCAATATGGTGAAACCCCATCTCTACTGAAAATACAAAAATTAGCTGGGCATGGTGGCGCATGCCTGTAGTCCCAGCTACTCCGGAGGCTGAGGCAGAAGAATTGCTTGAACCCGGGAGGTGGAGGTTTCTGTGAGCTAAGATTGCGCCACTGCACTCCTGCCTGAGAGACAGAGCAAGACTACGTCTCAAAAAAAAAAAAAAAAGTTCTAGTAAATGTCCTGTAAGGAAAGCAGCTTAAGTTTATCTTCTGTGCTTTTGTTACATTGTTCTGAGTTTTAGTAGTCTTAGTCCTCTAGACTACTTGAAGCTTCTTATCAATCTGCCAGTTCTTTAAACTCTTGCTCAAATCTCACTCTGAGAAGCCTTTTCATCTCATTGTAATTCACAGGGGAGTCTTTCCCTTGAGGCCTCATTTCTTGCACAATGAACAATTGTGTAGCTTTGTGAACTGTAGCCTTATTCCTCAATTTCTTTTTCTTGCTTTTACATTTTCTGATTCATCTTCTACTAGAGACATACGCTTCTTGGTATTCCACAAAGCCTATCCCAATGCCTACTATAAAATAGCTTGTCAGTGGAAGTTTGTTGACTGGTTGCCCAATCAACAGAACACTAGAAAACTGATCTGAGAGTGGTAGGTTCAAATACTCTAGTAAATATTTTTCTCTACTTTTTTCCTTTTCTTTATCTTACCCCTTTAGCCTGGCTACCCTTTTAATTATCGCCCTCAATAATTATTGGCCCAGTTGAAACAACCGTGACAGATTCAAAAATCCTCAGAGTGGTATATAAACTACTACACTTGGCATCTTCCCTTGAGCCAATGTATCTGTGTAGCCAAAATGATGAGATTAGAGTGGAGCTTTCTCACACTGGTTTGAGGTGCTGGAGAAATGGTCTGCTTTTCTAGTGCCTTGAAAAAGGATGAGAAGAGAGGTGCTTTCCGGAAGACGAAAAAGGTGTGTAGTATCAGGATAAGGGGCTTTAAATATCAGATCCAGAGAACACTGCACATGTAGAAATGGGCTTGGCCTGGGTCAGGGCATTGAGACTGATCACATAATCTTTTCAAGGATTGGTGAATGAGTTGGAGTATGTGTAGAAACCTGCAAAGATGACAGTTTAATCTTTTGTCATAATTTTTAAACAAATAATGTATTTTAAAACTGGGTGCACTGAGGCAGGGAGATCACCTGAGGTCAGAAGTTCGAGACCAGCCTGGCCAATGTGGTGAAACCCCATCTCTACTAAAAATACAAAAAAAATTAGCCAGGCATAGTGGTGCGCGCCTGTAATCCCAGCTACTCAGGAGGCTGAGGCAGGAGAATCGCTTAAACCCAGGAGGTGGAGGTTGTGAGCTGAGATCGTGTCATTGCAATACAACTGAATTTGGACAGCTATAGTTTAAGTATAGGACAACAGATGGGAAATAAGTACATGACCTCTGTGGGATAAATTAAGACTCATCAAAGAATGCCAGTGTTGAACAAGGAAGGAACAAGCTTGTTTGGAGAATTACTGGATATTACGGAAGGTATTTTTCTACATTTGGTTAACTACAGTTGAACTATAGCAGATCATATGACTTGGCAAAAATATAAAACTTGAGAAAAATCTTCTAAGTCCCACGATGCCAACACGAACAAACTTTGAAAAGTAAAAGTAGGCTGTGTTTTCTCATGATGTTTTATCAAATATACGTTGAACATATAATCCTTGCCCCTCAGCCAGGTTGCAACATTTCCTTTATCTCTTTAATAATTTATTTTATTTTAATCAATTTTATTTTGGAAAAAAAAATGAGCTAGAGGATACAGATATAAATGAATCTAAAAGAAAATTACATTGGCATAAAGGGTGGCTCATGCTTGTAATCCCAGCACTTTGGGAGTCCAAGGTGGGCGGGTCACCTGAGGTCAGGAGATGGAGTCCATCCTGGCCAATATGGTGAAACTGCATCTCTACTAAAATACAAAAAAAAAAAAAAAAAAGAAAAAGCCAGGCATGGTGGCATGCACCTGTAGTCCGTTACTTGGGAGGCTGACGCAGGGGAATCTCTTGAACCCGGGAGTCAGAGGTTGCCATGAGCCGAGATCACACCATAGCACTTGAGCCTGGCGACAGAGAGAGACTCTGTCTCAAAAAAAAAAAAAGGGGGAAATATTGGCCGGGCGTGGTGGCTCACGCCTGTAATCCCAGGACTTTGGGAGGCCAAGGCGGGTGGATCACCAGGTCAGGAGATAGAGATCACGGTGGTTAACATGGTGAAACCCTATTTTTTAAAAAAAAAAAAAAAAGAAGGAAATATTACGTGAATTGAGAGTGAAAAGTTGCCCCTGGTTGGAGAGTTCAGGAAAATTCTGAGAACTTACATGGTGCCACTTACTGTCCTAAGTGATGGAGACACAAAGGTATCCATTCCCCAAGTCCATAACTGAAATTTTCTTTGTGATGAGTATATCACGTATCCTCTGGGATTTTTTTTTTTTTTAACTTTTAGTTTTACCCAATTTTTACTGTAACCTCTTTCAACTTTTTAATTGTCTGATTTGGGCAGATGGAATTCTCAATCATTACGTTTTTACTCTGATTAGAGGTTATTAAATCCTGATCCCTCATCCAGGTTGTAACATTTCCATTTAATATATCTCTTAAGAAATTTTTTATTTTACTTCAATTGCAATTTCATTTTTTAATATTATATTGAACAGCTTTGGCTATCCCACCCTCCTACCTGCAGAGTGCAAAACAATTTACGCGCCTCATACTCGGCTTACAGCATCTCAAAACTCTTGAAGCTTTGTTCACCATGGTCCTGGCTTGATTTTCTTGAGGTTGTCTTTTCTTAGGGTGTGACTATTCTTTTCACTTTCCTGTTTTTCTCCCCTCTCCTCACCTTTCCTCTCCCCTCCCCTCCCCTCTCCTCCCCTTGTCTCGCTCTGTCATCCAGGCTGGAGTGCAGTGGTGCCATCTCAGCTCACTGCATCCTCCGTCGCTCAGGTTCAAGTGATTTTCCTGCCTCAGCCTCCGGAGTAGCTGGGATTACAGGCACCCACCATCACACCCAGTTAATTTTTGTATTTTTATAGAGACGGGGTTTTACCATGTTGGTTAGGCTGGTCTCGAACCCCTGACCTTAGATGATCTGCCTGCCTTGGCCTCTCAAAGTGCTAGGATTAGAGGTGTGAGCTACCATGCCTGGCCTCTTTTTTTTTTTTTTTTTTTGACAGGATCTTGCTCTGTCACCCAGGCTGCAGTACGGTGGCATGATTACAGTTCAGCCTCAAGAGATCATCTCACCTTGGCTTCCTGAGTAGCTGGAACTACAGGTGCATGTCATCATGCCTGCCTAATTTTTAAAGTTTTTTTGGTAGAGATCGGGTCTCACTATGTTGCACAGGTTGGTCTTGAACTCTTGGGCTCAAGTGATCCACCTGCTTGGCTTCCCAAAGTGCTGGGATTATAGCCTGGTATGACTATTAGAGTGGTGAGTGAATAAGCTTTCTCTTATTTTCCGAATGTAATTTATCAGAAAATCTTCTTGGCTCAAAATATGTCCGGCATCCAGCTATATCTCACCATCTCCACCACTGTTTCCCGGCTCCAAGCCTCTAAGTCTCTTGGGTATTTGCAATGGCTTTTAAAATGGCCTCCTTGATTGTTCTCTTTCTCTCCTGTGTTTTCCACAAAGCAGCTAGAATACACTTTTTGAAACAAGTCAGATCATACCATTCACATACTCCTCTCCAGTGGAAAACCCTCCAGTGGCTTCAGCTTTAAGGCCCACATTCACTCTCTGACCCTCTCTCTTACCACTACCTCATTTGTTCCATTTCATCATAATCTCCTTGTACCTCCTTGAATACATCAAGACCCTTCTATGTCAGGATGTTTGCACTTGCTATTTTCTCTTCTCAAAAGGCTCTTCCCTAGGTATTTGCATGACTGGCTTCCTAATGTGTTTTAAGCTTCTGCTCAGAAGTGACCTTACTAACTACATTGAGGTCTTCCCTGAACATCTTAGGTAAGATAACAAGTCCCCCCCTCCTTTTCTCTCCTCACTTCTTGGTATTCCATATCTCATAACTTTCTTAATTTTTTTCCATATACCATCTGAATGCTAATGTATTTATTTACTTGTTTATATTTCTGAATGAGACTGATATCCATAAAAATGATCTTTCCCTCCATACTTTAACTCCCTGCTGTCGAGGTGTATGGCTTCTCAGTTAAAGGCTAATTTACCAGCTTCTGTTCTGGGCCAATGAGATGTGAATGGAAGTTGTATGGATTACTTCTAGTTTGTGCCCTAAAAAAGAATAGGTATATGTTGCCCTTGCTCTTTCACCTTCTCCACTGGTTGGGGTGCAGATGTGATGGCAGGAATTGGAGAAACTACCTTGGACCCAGAGGCAGAAGCCCTGTGATGAGGATGGCAGAACTCCTCTGTCAGTCCTGGACTGTTACATGAGAGGTAAATAAACTTGTATCTGATTCAAACCACTGTCTTTAGAGACTTATTTGTTATAATAATTTAGACTACATCTGAGTAATACATCATTTGTCTCCCCTCCTGCCTTCTCAGAATAAGTCCTACGAAGGTAGGTACTTTGTTTCATACACTGCTCTATCCCTACTATGTAGAAGTATATCTGGAATACACTAGGCACTCAGTATCTATGGGGATTAATGATGGATTCAAGAAAGAAAAGTAATTGAGAATGTGGGAAATGGGATTATGTTTATGACAGGTGGAGCTCCTTGAATTTAACAAGAAATGATTGAGTTTGAAATCTTTTACCCTCCAGATTAGGGACAGCACAACACAGAATGAGGATTTGGGTGAAGTTGCAACCACCGAGGTCCACATACCTGTTTAGAAGCCTTGGAGTGTAAGTCATTGGGTCAAGGACCTTACCTAAGCTAACTCAGAAGCATTAATGAAGGGCAATATTGACACTAACTGCCAGGAATCTCCTAAAAGAGTCACGGGATTATACATGAGTCACATTTAGAAGGAACCTTGAAAATGGACAGTTATAGTCCCTTCACTTTATGGAAGACTGAGACCCAAATAAGAGAGATTCCAGTGGTCCATGAACTTAGCTCTGGTAAGTCCCTGATAATTGTTTAAATTATTTCGGGTTCAATATCGCTGATTGCTATCACCATTTGCAAGGTTAATATAATCTCATCTGCCTTGGTTCTGCTAAGATCTCCCTGTTTTTTTGTCTTTGTTTTTTTCCTCTAGAAAGAACAGAAAAGAGGTATCTCCCTATCTGGATGCAGAAGAGGCGGTGAAAAGAACACACATAACATAGCTCTCACATGATCACATATGCTGGAGGCAGCTCAGACACAACTGAAGTTGGAGATTATTTTTAGGGTCAACTTCAGAGCTCTATCTGCAATATCAACAACAGATATTTTAGCTCTTACCACCTTGCCCATTTCTCCTCTTGGCTCTGTAACAGAGCAGTTCTTGCTGAGGAGGCACTTTCCCGTAGCAGTGATGAACATCAGCTTCCCCACGTAAGGACTGTATGATGTTGGAAAAATTTCTTTACTCGTTTATGATAAATAAACTCCCTTACAGCAAATTGATCCTCAAGTTATTCCTCTGTAAAGTGGGGAAAATAATGGAAACTATCCTCTAGGCATGATATGAAGAGTGAATGAGATAATGTACCCCAACTACTTGGTACAGTGGCTGGAATGTGGTAAATATTTGATCAGTGCCGCTCTCATTATTATGGTGAGGAAGATACTTGCAAGACCACCATTTTACTTCCAGAGCACATTCCCTTTTCCAGGAAGTGGTGCTTTAATAGATTTCCAGTGACTTGAGAGTGACTTCCCTGAGCATCTTGCATTAAGGAAATAAGACTTTCTGTATTCTGAAAACACCATCCAATAAGGCATTTTCACAATTTGCTTGTGGACCTTTGTTATGTAGAATCTTCAAGTGTCTGCTATGTGGCCTGGTAGGAAAATAATAAGGAAACAAAAAACTACAGTGTGTTACTAGTACTCTATAAAGGCTGATATGTTTGGCAAGTACCTTCTTCTATCAGATGATGCTTTCAATACTTCAGTACTCTCAGGAAAAAGTGAAATTATTTCATTAAACACTTCTTTCCTATTTCTGATTTTTTAGTTGAAAACTCTTAATTTTGAGGATTTAACATAACAAGTCAAAGGAATAGAAATTATCTAGAAAACTATTAGCACAGAGACAAACATGTCTTACAGCCAAAAGAAGAGTATGCAAATAATTTGGGAAATGTTTAAATAGAAATTTTAAAATGAGCTTGGTGGAGTCAGGTTGATGATTTCCAAGTTAATCATTTCTGCTTGTTAAATTTTTTCTAGCTGAAGCTACTCTTCTCGTCAACTGTTCAGCATCCAAAGTTTTCTCAAGAATACAAGGAAGATTTTTTTTTTCCTCTTCAAACCATAGTCCAAAGAGTGGCAAACAAGGAAGATGAGAGAGTCTGAAGACCTTACGATTTCTTTTCTTTGGTCAAGAACTCATTACACAATGGATGACACATTTTACGTGGCCCTACTAAAAAGAGACACGAGAATCTAGAGTATTCCACTGTTAACCAATCCAAGGAACTTTGCTTTAGATGGCCAAAGCCAGAAACAGCAAAGTAGAAGTAGTAGGGCTTTAAGCAGTTCCTCAGCATTTTTTCTTGGGGGATCCGAGCCTGGATACTGGTCCACTTTCCTAAGGATGGTAGAGAGGTAATACAGCTTGGGATTTTGGCTTTTAGAGATATTGATCTAGGTACTGGAGCAGCACTAGGCACCCAGAAGGAACACTTGGAGCAAAAAATGAAGGATACAGATCCGTGCCGTGAAGTCAGGAGCAAATGATCTCAGTTGCTTTACATGATCACAGGGCAATAACTGCAAATTACCACAGGGTAGGTGAAGATCCATATCACTTTTTTAATATTAGTGTTATTTTTCTTTGAGATGGAGTCTCGCTCTGTCACCCAGGCTGGAGTGCAGTGGCATGATCTCGGCTCAGTGCAATCTCTGCCTTCTGGGTTCAAGTGATTCTCTTGCCTCAGCCTCCTGAGTACTGGGATGACAGGCACGTGCCACCATGCCTGGCTAATTTTTTGTATTTTTAGTAGAGATGGAATTTGACCATGTTGGTCAGGCTGATTTCGAACTTTTGACCTTGTGATTCACCCACCTCAGCCTCCCAAAGTGCTGGGATTACAGGCGTGAGCCACCACACCTGGCCAATATTACTGTTTTCAACACCCAGGAATAGAATATACCTAAACATAAGAGCTTGATTTCTCCACATCCACCTTGGCAATGATATTTTGATTTTGCACAAGTCTGGTTTCTAGTTTGTAGGATTATCATTTTTCAACGCATTGAAGGAAAACTCTTTAGGCCAGGAGGGAGTCTAAAACAGACTTCAGACTAGCACAGATACGACCCTGGGCAAGGGTCATTCAGTGTTCTTAAGAAAATTCCAAATCCTAGAATGTGATTGTTAATATTACCTGTCAACTTGATTGGATTGAAGGATGCCTAGACAAGTATTGTTTCTGGATGTGTCTGTGAGGGTATTGCCAGAGGAAATTAACATTTGAGTCAGTGGACTGGGAGAGGAAGACTCACCCTCAGTGTGGGTCGGCACCATCCTATCAGCGGCCAGCATGGCTAGAACAAAGCAGGAGAAAGAAGGTATGATAAGCTAGCTTGCAGAGTCCTCTGGCTTTCACCTTTCTCCTGTGCTGGATGCTTCCATCCATGTCTCCTGCCTTTGGATGTCAGTCTCTAGGTTCTTTGGCCTTTGGACTCTTGGACTTAACACCAGTGGTTTGCCTGGGGCTTTTGGGCTTTCGGCCACAGGCTGTACTGTGGGCTTCCTTACTCTTGAGGCTTTTGGACTTGCACTGAACCACAGCTGGCTTCTTTCTTCCTCAGCTTGCAGACGGCCCACTGTGGGACTTCGCCTTGTGATCATGTGAGCCAATTCTCCTTAATAAACTCCCTTTAATATATCTATATCTAATCTATTATCAATCTATATCTACAGATACAGGTATGTCTCCCCTATTAGTTTGTCCCTCTGGAGAATCCTGACTAATACAAAGGGTTAAATCTTAAACTACTTATAATTTCTCTCTGGAACCATATTTCATCTAGTCTGGAATGTTTACTTAAGACCCATATTATATATATAGAATAACGAGCAGGAGAAAGGTATGCTGATTAACTTGTATATATATCAGCCATAGGATTAGTTCCAGCAAAAGAACATACTTGCTTTTTTTTTTTTGGCTCCTTCAGTCTTCTCCCTGTTGCATTATGAAAATTTGATGATTTTGCTTATTTAAGTGTCTTTGTAGGAGATTTTTCCTGGATCTTTTTAAGTGTATGACCTCTGATTTTCATAATAATTTTTCACATTCGTATCAAGGTATTAGGTAATGGAAATTATTCTTAAATAACACCCACCTACCCCCCTGAAACAGCAAGCATGTATAGAGAAGACAGTTTTCAGATTAGCAGGAGACTTAACCAAGGTAAAACTTGAATTCTGATCCTTAGTCTGGAGAAAAAAAGAAACTTTTTCATTTGTCTAAGAGAAGTTTATTTCATGGTGTTTATGATTGTGGAGATGTGTTTGTGGAGGTAAGTGGAATATTAGATAAATCTTTCCAAACTACTGTATGCAAATCATTTATAGCGGGAAGGAGGGAATTAGAGTCTCAAAGATAAAATCAAAGCGAAACAAAACTGTGACTATTCTTCCTGGCATGAGGAAATAATATGTGAATGACAAGCATGCTTGAGTAACACAGATTGAGTTGATGGGTAGAAATGTGGCCCCTTACAGCACAGAGATGACAATGTAAATATATTTGGCCCTTCTGGCAGGGTAGAAGTATAATGTGTTCCAAAAATCATCTGGATATGCCACCGTATAGTGTTAATTAGTGAAGAGTGCAGGCTCCTGAGATGGACACCTGATGTGTAACCTGTCTCTGCTCTTTATCAGTAGTATGTTTTTAATCTGTCCTCATCTTATGAAGGATTATTGCTTAATGTTTCCTGCTAATAAACAATTCCATAAATATTAGTTGATGGTCATAGGGAAGTCTTGTCAAGTGCTATGCAAGTTTTCCATCTCTAATGCACAGGTGAAAAACAGCTACTGATTCAAGATTGTATACTGAAGATATCTTGCTTTCTTCTCATATTCCACCCCAAATTCCTAGAAATGATAAAAGATTGACAAAGATGGCAGATGGGGTAACAGTGAAGAGTGCCAAGGAGGACTTCTGCAGGAGACGAGAGTGGACCAAAAAATGATCCACACGTTTTGGAACCAGGAGACAAAAGTTGGTCTTGGGGCAGCTGACAGGATGACAGTTCAGGTTCCACAGCAGGAACAGCTGGTAAGGCTTACTCATATCCACCCATCTCCTACCTTTGTGACTGAAGTCTTTTTTTAAAATTTATTTTCTAGAGACAGGGTCTTGCTCAATTACCCAGGCTGGCGTACAGTGGTATGATCTCAGCTCACTGCAGCCTCAACCTCCTGGGCTCAAGCTATCCTCTCACGTCAGCCTCCCGAGTAGCTGGGACCACAAGCATGCATCACCACACCCAGCTAATTTTTGTATTTCTTGTAGAAATGGGGTTTCACCATTTTGCTGAGGCTGGTTTCGAACTCCTGGGCTAAAGGGATCCACCCACCTTGACCTCCCAAAGTGTTGGGCTCACAGGTGTGAACCACCTTGCCTGGCCGGTGACTGACATTTTTGACCCCAGCAGTGAGTGAGGTCATTTGGTTGAAGGAGGCAGGAAAATGTACCAAGTAAATGGGCACTCCCATGCCTTAGAAATTTAAAGTTTGGTTATTAACATAAAAAATTCAACAAGGGATAAATCCAGAATAGGATAGATGTAGCTGAGAGAAAATAAATAAGCTGAAAGATTGTGCTATTGTGAAATACATATTTGGTTTTCAACCCCATTTCCTGACATACAACTCCTAAAATCCTTAGAAACACCAAAGCGATATCTTTTTGTATATTAATGAATTGGCTGACAGCTGGCAGCCCCTAGGTATCTTCAGGATGGGGGCTGGTCACCAGAAAGAGCAAAGGGAGGATTAGAGAGTTGGGACTTTCAGCCTACTCCAATTTCTGGGGAAGGGAGAGGGACGGAAGGTTAAGCTGATCACCAATGGCCAATAGTTTAATCAGTGATGCCTATGTAATGGAGCTTCCATAAAGACTCAAAAGGTCAGGGTTTGGAGAGCTTCTGGATAGCTGAACATGTAGAGGTTCCTGAAGGCCAGCATACCCGGAGGCATGCATGGAAGCTCCATGCTCTTTCCCCTATAATTTGCCTTACGCATCTTTTCGTCTGTATTCTGTTATAAACCAGTAAACACAAGTGTTTCTCTGAGTTTCATGAGCTGCTCTAGCAAATTAATCCAATGCCAGGGAAAAAGCCATGGGAACCCCAGCCTGGAAATAGTTGGTCAGAAGTTCTGGAGGCCCAGACTTGCAACTGGCATTTGAAGGGGGGGCAGTCTTGTAGACTCAGCCCTGTGGGATCTCCAGATAGATAGTGTAAGAATTGAATTGGAGTACACCCAGCTGGTGTCCACTGCAGAACTGATTGTTTGCTTGCTGTGTGGAGACACTCCCCTCCACCTCCCCTCCATCCCCGACACCTTTGGTCACGGTCTTCTGTGTTGATTGTTGTGATGTGAAAGCACAGGAAACACAGTTTGAGTTTCTCTCTACTCACGATGATCAAGATAAGCCAGAAATTCCTCCACAAAGCCATATAAAAAGATGGATGCAGAGATGAAAGAAAAGCTAAATGATATGAAAAATAGATCCAGATGTTCCAAACTCATCTAATAGAATGAGGAGTTAGAGAAGAGGGGGAATTGAGAACATGTAAGAAATGAAATACAGATCTACCAAATCAGAGTTGCTGATTGTGCACTGCACAATTTCAGAGGACATCATTTGAATACTAATCGTTGCTAATGTATAGTATACAACCACAGTCATGAGGAAATAAAGGAATAAATGGAGGATATTTCACAGAATCCATATGCATACATCCATTCTTAGACTGCAAGGTCCTATTAAATTCTGAGCATACCGGATGAGAAGAAACTCACTAGATTCATAGCGACAAAATGTGGGAACAAAGAGACATTTCTAAATACATTCAGAGAAAATGCTTATGAAAAAATGGAAGTCAAATTTACATCCAATTTCTCATTTGGTCTCCATTGGATATAAGAAGACACGAAGCATTGTTTTTTTAAATCTAGGGAAAAGAATTTTGAATTCAATCAAACTATCATTTTAGTGTGGGTGACTTTTCAGACTCCCTGAAATAATTATTAGAATTGTATTCCAGCAAGAATTTAAAAAAAAAGATCATAAGGGAAGATGCATGATAACAGAAGCAAAGGTGGTCATGTGTTTGGTAAAGGATACTGCTAAACAAAGTGAATTTAGATTCTAAAAAATTAAAAAGAAAACCTGGAATTCAAATTCCAGGTGATATAGAAGGGAGGTAGGGAGGGCAAGAGTGAAGAGAAGTAAATCAAACTAAGATTTATATTATAAAGAAGATGTAGATATTATTACTGTAGAAGTTAGAAAAATGTGGGCTTACATGATGGGTCACACCTGTAATCCCGGCATTTTAGGAGGCCGAGGCAGGAGGATCACTTGAAGCTAGGAGTTTGAGATCAGCCTGGCAACAAAGCAAGACCCCTGTCTCTACAAAAAGGAAAAACATTAGCCAGGCATGGTTGCGTGCACTTGTAGTCTCAGCTACTTAGGAGGCTGAAAAAGGAGGATTGCTGGAGCAATATTATTGAGCAATGTTATAAGTCAACACTCACAGTGATGAGTTTAATACACCTTTCTTAGGAATTGACAGATCCAGTTGACTGAAACTTATTGAGGTTATGGATAATTTGAAGAACACAGTTAATAAGATTAATCATAATTATGCCTATACCATCTTATACTCAAAATAAAAAAGTTACATTATTTTCAAATTCATATGGAATATTGACAAAAAATTGACCATAAGTAAGATGGCAAATTAAGTCTCAACAAGTGTTGAAAAGCTGAAACTATACAGGGACAAGGGCATAGTTAACCGATTATAAAACAATAAAAAAAATGCTCTCCTTAATTTGTACTCTTAGGAAAAAGCACATGGGTTAAAGGGGATATCAGAATAAAAATTATATACTCTTTAGAAATAATAAGAACACTATAGTTCAACCATACCCTGAGATTTCACAAGCTTTGGTTTCGATAAGCTAGAATTCAAATCTTAGCCCTATATTTAAATACCTCCTTGAATTGCCATTTCTTCTCCCAATTATCTGTCATTCCACTGTGAAATCTGTTTCATGGCAAATAATATTAAAACCAATGTGAAGCAGTCAGGAGAAAATTCATAGCCTTAAAATGCATTTAAGAGAAAATAATTGGTGGGCAGATTGCCTTGGCCTCCCAATTACTGCCTCAGGAGCTGGAGACCAGCCTGGACAACATGGCAGGACCCTGTGTCTCCAACAGATACAAAAATTAGCTGGATGTGGTGGTGCATGTCTGTAGTTCCAGCTACTGGGGAGGCTGAGGCAGGAGGATAATTGAGCCTGGGAGGCGGAGGTTACAGTGGGTTGAGATTGTGCCACTGCACTCCAGCCTGGGCGACAGACAGAGAAGTAAGTTTTTAACTCAAAAGCCAATAAAGGAACACAATAAAAACTTGTGGAAATTAGAAGGAATAAATTAAGATGAAAGCATAGTCAATGAAACAGATCATACCTTCCTATTCCACCAAAAGGGAATTTATAAAACCAAAGGCTATTCTCTGAAAAAATTAGAGTTAATCCTTCTGTAAGCTTAATCTTGAAAAGCACATAAGTAATATTATATATAGAAGATATTAAAATGATATGTATTTGTGATATATATTTGCAAATGTAGACAAAATATTGACTTTTCCATACAAATTACCAAAGTTGATCCCAGAAAAGTAGCATACCTGAATAAAGAATAACTCTAACAGAAACAGAAAAAAAATCAGATATACATACCCTTAAAAGTAGCACCAAGGCTGGGTGCAGTAGCTCACGCCTGTATCCCAGCACTTTGGGAGACTGAGGTGGGTGGATCCCTTGAGGTCAGGAGTTCAAGACCAGCCTAGCCAACATGGCAAAACCCTGTCTCTACTAAAAATACAAAAATTCGTCAGGCGTGGTTGTGTGTGCCTGGAATCCCAGCCACTCAGGAGACTGAGGCAGGAGAATCACTTGAACCTGGGAGGTGGAGATGCAGTGAGCTGAGATCACGCCACTGCTCTCCAGCCTGGGTGACACGGTGAGACTCCGTCTCAAAAAACAAGCAAGCCCACACAGCTTTATCAAACACTGAGGAAAGAATATATTATACAAATTGATCAAAATAATAGAATGGTATTAAAAGTCACCCTATTGAATGTGAGGCAACGACAGCAACAGATATTATGAAGGCTAAACGAAATAATCCATGAAAGGTAAATAGGTATTTGGTAAATTAAAATAATAAAGTCTATTATTATGTGCCATGATATAGATTTCACGGTGGAATGAAAGGATAAGAAATTGGGATAAGATAATTGGGATAAGAAACTGCAATTTAAAGAGCTATTTGAGTACAGGACCAAGATTTTAATTCAGCCGTATCCTGAAGTTTTACAAGCTGTAGTCACAATAAACTAGGATTCAAGGTAGAAAATGATTTTTTTTTTTTTTTTTTTTTTTTTTTTTGAGACAGAGTCTTGTTCTGACGTGAGGCTGGAATGCAGTGGTGCGATCTCGGCTCACTGCAACCTCCGCCTCCCGGGTTCAAGTGATTCTCCTGCCTCAGCCTTCCGAGTAGCTGGGACTACAGGCGCATGCCACCATGCCCAGCTAATTTTTGTATTTTTAGTAGACAGGGTTTCACCATGTTGGCCAGGATGCTCTTGATCTCTTGACCTCGTGATCTGTCCGCTTCAGCCTCCCAAAGTGCTGGGATTACAGGTGTGATCCACTGCACCCGGCCCGAAAATGATTATTTTCTAAAATAAAGATGCTACTTATAAGCCTACGTAAATGCCCATTTCTTCCCTTCAAGGTCTTTTTCTGCCCTTCCAGAGGAAGCGGGCCTTGAAGTCACACAGCCAGGCTCCAGAGGACTGCTGTTTCCCTGGATATCATGCCATTGCTTCTTCAAAATTAGATGATCTTCTCAGAGAATACCACATTTGGAGAATTTCATGTACTTCTCCATAATCCCTAAACCAATTATTTCTAGCCTTCCTTAGAGATTTTCTTTCTCCATTAACTCCCATATTATGTCTGGGAATTTTTTACTTTAACATATGTTCCTTCTCCACAATTTATTCTTTTTTTTTTAAATCTTCTCTAAGTTGTAAGGAGTAGTATGTGCTTAGTGTGATAGGGAGATGAAGGGGAAAGGCAGAAAAATGAGCTTCTTACTTTTTGGAAGTTTTGAGTCCACATTTAGAAACAAAACAAGAGTGGAGAATAAAGGGAGAAGGACAGCAAGCAATCGTATTGTTCCCATTTTCCGGCCAGGGTGCAGTGACAAAGAAGGCTATACCTAAAAGATCTTATGCAAGACCAGATTTTCACAGTATTAGCTTTTCGTGTGTGTGACATCCCGCTTTCCACTGCCAAGGTTAATATGGATGTATCTTAAGGTCTTTGTTTTACGCTATTATAGCTATGAGACTGGTAATAATCACCTTTTTATTTTTTTGAGACAGGGTCTCCCTCTGCTGCACAGGCTGAAGTGCAGTGGTGTGATCTTGGCTCCTTGCAGCCTATGCCTTCTGGGCTCAACCAATCCTCCTACCTCAGCCTCCAGAGTAGGTGGGACTACAGGCGCGTGCCACTGGCTAATTTTTGTATTTTTTGTAGAGATGGGGTTTTGCCATGTTGCCCAGGCTGGCAAAACACCTGGCTCAAGCATCCGCCTGCATCGACCTCCCAAAGTGCTAGGATTTCTCACATTCCCTACATCTAATCAAGAAGTAGCTTTGCTGACACTTCCTGCAAAAGGTCTTCCAAATGTGACCACGCTAAACAGCTCCGCTGCCACCATGTTAGTCCAGGCTGCCACTGCCTCTCCCCTACATTCCTAACCGGTCTCCTTGCCCCTACTGTTGTCTGTACAGCCCAGAGGATCTGTCTCTAAGCTCGGTGGCAGTGAGGACTGTCAGTCCCCTCCCAGCCAGCTGTCAGCTATGCCTCCATTCTGTCTGGTTCTCAAGGCTGGAATCTGGCTAATCCTTGGCCTTCCTAGGAGAAAATTCCTAAAACCTGAAGGCATTTAGCCAGGAAAGACCCAGAATGGACCCAACTATTCCTGTTTTACCCAAACCGGTTGGTCCACTTTGGGGATTACTTCTCAGGCTAGGAACCTCTGAGTATTCTGAAACGGGCCTGAACTCTTACAGAAGCTCCTGTGGTCCTAGAAGGAATTTAGAGCTCTCCATACCGAGCCTGGATGATGAGGAACGACTCCTAACTGACCCACCCTTCCAACCTAATGCCGTTGTGCTCACCTGTCCACCCTGGGAAGCCCTAGGATTGAAGGATGGGCCCAAGACCCTCACAGCTGAAGCCTGGGTAGGTCCCAGGGCGAAGAAAGACATTCTCTCAACTCCGCCCCAAAAGTCCGACCCACCCTCCTCCCCGTCAGCTGCATCAGATCCCTCCAGGGCCTCCTCGTAAGTCCTGGAATCTTCCATTCGTGATCGGCTAGGCCGTGGACCCTGGTGGGTGAAGCTCGGCCGTTCCCGAGCCCCTGTGGGGTGGCCCCTGAGGAGCCCGGGGCCTTCCAAGCCGCGGGCTTGCTGACCCCGCCGAGCCAGCTCCCTTCCTGCTCCTGACACTGAGGGAGCGGCAGGGAGGGCCTCCGACTTGGCCGGGGAGGCGGGGGACCTCACGCACTCAGGGACCCACCCGCTCCCTGCCGCCGCCTCCGGGTGCTCTCGCGGCGGGCCGAGAAGCTGGGGCGCCCGCTGGAAGTCCAGTGCCGTCCTCCTGTTTCCTGTGATTTCCCAGTTCTTGTCTCCGGGGAGAATCGGCCGGGCGCACCCCAGGCCTGCGCTCGGCGCCCCGCAGCAGGCCCGGAGCTCGGCGGCAGCTGCAACCTCCACAGACGGAGGCGCAGGAGGCGCCGCGCCGGGCGGGCCCGATGGCGGGGTCGGAGGGACTCGGCCACGAGCCTGGGGAGGCCGCGGGCCCTCGCAGACTACGGAACTTCCGTCCTGCCGCCGGGTTCTCACAACTGCCAGCCCCGAGGAAACAATGACGTTGAGATTTTGGGGGGCCGCCCCTGAGTCGGGTGCTGCTCCGCGTACTCAGGCGAATGGGACACGAACGGCCCACCCCTCGCTCTCTTCCATCCGCCGGCCGCCGACCGACTCCTAGAGCTCATTTTTCGCTCTTGCAGGCTCCAGGAATCCAAATAATTTCTCGCTGGGTTTTGGCGGGGTCGGAGCTGCGGCGAAGCGCGCGCCCGACAGCTTTAGCTGTAGCTGGGTCCCCGAGGCGGGCGGAGGCTGCAATGTGCACAGACGGCCACAGGGTGGCGCCAGCGGCCCATCGCGGGACACGCTCGGAACGCGACGCCCCGCCGGTCATTTACCGATCAAACCAAACAATCTGGAATCAGGTTGCTATGTGTCATTCTCCTCCTATTTTCCCCTAACCTTTTAGTAGAGTCATTTACATGTTTCAGTTTTTATCCCAGCTATGTTATAGAGTGGCAGGAAACTATTTTGTCTCCAAACTATTGGAGAGCCCAAGTGTGAGAGCAGCATATCCTGAAGCCAGTTGGTAATCAGCCAGAAAATCAGGAAGGTAAATCAAGTCTCTGGAGGCAAGATCTGGACCCTATGACATCGCCGTTTCTCCCCACTTGAGGTTTCTCCTTGCAGTGCCACGCTTGGAGATTTGGATTTAATTGTTTAAAAAATTTTTTTTCTGCCTTCAGACAGAGCAGGGGCCTGGGACTGGCAGCATTTCTAGCGTCTCTAGAAATAGAGGGGTTATGAGAAGGACCCAAAGGAGGGGGCAAGAATAACACACCCAGTTCTCATCACGAGTTACCCCTTGTATGCCTAGAACATGTATGGAGGGCATTCTCTTTTAGTAAAGTCAAAGAGAAAAGCCATGAACTAGCTATCCTGAACACAGAGGCGTGAACTCTGTCAGCCTCACAGTCCCTTAGGAGTCATTTATAAGTTCCGTTTCCTTCCTTATCATCTATACTGTTCCCTCTTGTCTCCCTGAAATCTACCCACTCCTGGCTGTGTGTGTGTCTCTCTCTGTCTCCTTCTCTCATTCTGTCTCTTCCTCTGTCTTGATCTCCGGTGCATATGCACGCAATCACCTTTTTACCTTGTTCTGAGAAATAAAATACTATTTTTCAAACTACATAATAGGATAATCAGGCTAGACTTGACTTGGTTTTTCAAGATTTCTTTAGGCCTCATTTCAAGTCATCTCTGATGACCAAATTTCCAGATGTACCCCAGTTGAAGGCAGTTCATTTATTTCCTTTAATGAATTGTTATGTGCCGTGAGACCCACAGTTCTGGTGTTGTTGAACTTTTGGACGTTTGTGCGCAGTGCTCATGGGAAGGAAGTGGGCAGGGGACGGTCCAGATCGATGGCCACCCACTGAGCTGCTGCTACTCGACCTTCTGGGGCTCCTTCCGGTACACCCTGTTCTACGGCTGTTCTTGTTTCCGACGCGTCAGGTCTTTTTCTAAATGTCTGTGTTTTTGCAGGTCAGAAGTTACCTTCTTCTCATCACCAGAATCCAAAGGGATTTCTAAATTCCACTTTTTCTTTCTTTTCAGTTCTTTACATATTGTCACGCAGAGAACAGTGTCCACTAAAAACATAATTCCCACTACCATATAGAAAAGGAAATGAAACCAGACAGGAGTCGGTGACTGGAGGCCTGAAACAGAAAAAGACAAAGAGAAGAGATACTATTTAGAGACTGAGTGATGTTTGGAAGGGAAGGTTGGCTGAGACCTGATGTACCTGTGTCCAGGGAGGCATTGGTCTTTTCAGGGAACAGGAAGGAACTGGTGGTAGCTCTAACTGGCTATATGATGTATAGACGGGGACAGGCTCCTTGGAAGAGCTTAATTGCCAAGCGCAGTCAGTGGACTTACTCCGCAGTTTCAGAGACAACTGTCTCTGTGCCATTTAATGCTTGAAATGAATTTGGGTTGAGAATTAACTTTTTTCCCCCGCAAAGAGCCTTTGTTCTGGAGCTGACAATCCCTCTGCCTCAGTTCTCTAACTCGGGAAGGTGGTGATTTGCAGTTTACAAAATCACTGTCTAATAAATCCACCTTGTGAGCTCCTTGAAGCAAGAACTCTACTGGAATGTCTTTATATCCCCAGACCTATGACAATAGATAGGAGGAACTGGATAAATTGTTGGTGAGATTGTTGGTGAGGGGGAGGGAGGCAGGGAAGCGGGGGCGGGGGGGGTGTCAGTGGGCGGGGAAAAGAAAACGAATGAGGAGAAAATGAAGGAAAGAAATGTAGGAAGGAAAGGCAAAGGAAAAAGAAAACGAAAGGAATGGAAATTTAATAAAGTTTGTGAGAAGCGTGATGTTCTGATCAAGGATGGAAAGGCCTGCTGGGGGCTTTTCCTGAAAAGACTTTCCCCTCTTGTCTGGGCCATGAAACCCTTGAACAAACCTCAGTCCCACGGGAGAGAAGGGAGCCCCTCGAACAAACCTCAGTCCCACGGGAGGGAAGGGAGCCCCTGGAACAAACCTCAGGCCCACGGGAGGGAAGGGAGCCCCTGGAACAAACCTCAGTCCCACGGGAGGGAAGGGAGCCCCTGGAACAAACCTCAGGCCCACGGGAGGGAAGGGAGCCCCTGGAACAAACCTCAGTCCCACGGGAGGGAAGGGAGCCCCT
>CAUYLG010056672.1:0-63274 GCA_963573385.1 Cacajao melanocephalus
CCTGCCCTGGAACATCAGATTCCAAGTTCTTCGGCTTTGAGACTCTTGGCCTTACACCAGTGCTTTGCCAGGGGCTCTCGGGCCTTTGGCCACAGACTGAAGGCTGCACTGTCTGCCTCCCTACTGCTGAGATCTGGGGACTTGGACTGGCTTCCTGGCTCCACAGATTGCACACCGTCTATTGTGGGTCTTCACCTTGTGATCATGGGAGTCAATTCTAATAAACTCCAATCTCCCCTTCATGTATTCATCCCTCCTTTAGTTCTGTCCCTAAAGGGAACAGTTCTGTCTCCAGAGAGAACCCTGACTCATACCGATTTCTAACAAGGCTAGAGCTGTCTAAGAGGAAAAGAAAATCCTTTTTAGGTGTTCTGCTTATAAACAGTCCCTCGTGTTTCCAAAAGTTTACTTGGCTGTTAGGGGCTTTTCTTATGTCAACTTAAAAATATTCCCCAGTAGAGTGGAAAATGTGATGTTTGTTCATTAAAAAGGTTCTTACTCTCATCATTACAGAAAACCCTAGGATTTCAGAACCCTATAACTGAGACGGCCTCTGTGAAGAGCTGTACCCCTCACAGATTAAAGCAATGAAATAACCTCACACTCCTCAGATCAGAAAACGTGCAGGATCTAAACTAAGGTGCCGGAGATGATGCGAGACGGCCTCTCTCACAGGCTGCGGGAGTGACTGAAGCCTTGTGAGAACACGCCGCAACCCTAGGAAAGTAGAAGCAGCAGGCACGCTTTGACTTGGCAAGTCCAGGGATCCACTTTAGAGACCTGGCCACATGTGAAGGTCAGCACGGCACACCGTTTATAACAACAGAAAATTGGAAGTAGCCTCTGTCAGTCAGGACAGGGTGGGTTTTGCTGAACTAACACCAGCCCCCACATCTCAATAGCTTAAACCAGTACGAGTTGATTTTCAGAGCAGGTGGAGTGTGGTCTCCAGACCAGCTGCCCTCTGGGTGTGGCTCAGCATTCCCAGCCACTTTGATGTTTGGATTTTCATGAGAGAAAGAGGACCAGAGCAGGCTCGCAGGGCAGTTCAACAGTTCAGCATGCGGCAGGCACTACCTCTGCTGACCTTTCATTGCCCAGACCAGGCCACACAGCCCTGCTCAGCTTCCAGGGGCAAACAGCAATCCTGCCAGGTGCCCTGAGGGAGGGCTGAGGTGGGAATATGGCCAGGAAGCAGCAAGCGTCACACACAACCCAAAGTCCTCAGGAGAGAGAGGGATCCTGGCACACTCACCAGCTGGACAGTCGCTGAAATGAGCCAGAGTCACATGGATGCACGGGGAGAGGCTCAAGGCAGCATTAAGTGAAAAGCAAAAGCCATCCAATTCCAGCATAATTTCTGTCTATGCACAACAGAGCAAAGCCACAAATAGATGACGAAGAGAGGCCTTCTTCCATAGGGACACTCCTGGAGAAGGAAGATCATGGAATGTCCCTTTTCTACACCGGTCTTATTCCTTTTACAAACCTGGAGCTCCTGTGGTGAAGTAGTAACATCTGCCAATTCTAGATGGTGGACACCCCAGGGTTGGCCATGCCATGTGTCCTTTTCAGAGCTCTAGTCAATCTTTTTAAGACATAAAATGAGCCATCATGCTTGCTATTAACAAAAACAAACATACCCTACATGGAAAATACAAATAAAACAGCGGCAGAGAGCCCTGACCAGCAGGCGAAAGCCGTCGTGCCGAATCCCTGGAGGAGCTTCGTCCCTGCTTGGAGACGTGGCCTCTCCCCATCTTGTTCCCTCCTGGCATTGTCACCTTCGCTGTCGTCCTCTGCACATTAGCGCAGGTGCGTGGCGGATCAACACCAGTGGTAGACAGCACCTGATCCAGGCGTCTACATTTTGATGAATAACCTGGGCAGATAGACCTGGAATGAATGATGACCGGGGTGGTTGAAGATTTTCTGGAGAGGGACAGAAGTGACACGAACAGCTCCCTTCTGAAAATCTCTGGGCACGTGGGTAAAATGGCAGCTAATAAGCTATTTTAGTTAGCAATGGGGAATCGTCAAATTTTTCCTCCCACCCACTCTTCCATCTCTGACAGGCTGTGATGGAACATTTCAGAAAGAAATTCAAGGATGGCACGAGCTTGAAGATCCTGTGGGGTTGTGGGGGGAGTCTGCAACCAAATGGCCCTTCTGTTTGCGTCCTGCCTTATTGGAGGGTCTCAGTCACCTACTCACTGGGAAGCCACCAAATTCCCCCACAGGACCCGTCAGGCTACAGAAAGAGGAGAAACTCTTGACATCGCCTCTGGCCTTCAAGCTACACAGAATGGACTGGCATCCAGCTTACTGCTTGGATTCTGGGAAACTTCATCCTAAAGTTAGATTTCAGAAACAGAAAAATCTGTTGAAAGTGGCATTATTTCCGATTGTCATCACCGCTTTGTGTGGCTTTATGAGATCTTCCCTGGGACAGGAGATCTCCAACCTGGTTCTCCCGGCATTTCACACGGTGCGTGGGATACGCTGGGTTGGGTTTTATGAACTGATCCCCAACCCCAAGACCAGCTGCTGAGGTTATGTGACAGAAGGCACCAGTTTGTCTCAATGATGATGGGTGAGTGAATTTTCCGGGAATCTTCCCTCCTCTCGTGTGAAGTCTTCCCTTTCAAAATGGCCTCCGGTGCCCTCATGAGCAGTTTTCAAGACTGTTCCAACTTCCAGAGCACAAGACCCATGTCAATGGATACTTTTTTGACTGGATTTCATATGTCTTTTAATGTAATTTTTTGGTTTTGCTTTCAATAAAGGAAATTCTGCCATTGTGATATGAAGCCTTCATAACTGCAGTTTCTAAAATTGGATCAAGACGACACTGCCCTGCATTCATCCGCCCATCAGGTTCATCATGTGTCCACGTGGTGCCAGGCCCTGCTCCAGGAGCCGGAGCGCAGCAGGGCATGGGAGAGGCACGGCACACGCACCCTCTTCAGCCCTCTTCAGGCCTGCTCTCTCTCCAGCCTCAGGGCCGCACCTGATCACCAACCATTGGATGGAATCGCCTCCCTGCCGAGGCTGCTCTGAATGCTGCGGGCATCTGCTGGGAACTGGGTGGGAATGTGGTGAGCACACAGAGTCCACAGTTCTCCAGACTCTCTGTCATCCTGTGCACACAGAGATCTGCCCCACAAGACCCCTGGGCGAGGCGCAGTCACGTGCTCTGCTCTGGCCAAGGGGATACACGCAGAGGCCATGGCAGTCAAGAGCTGGCGTATCCCTGCTCTGCCCCTCTCCTCCTGTGACAGCAGGGCTGGGGGCAGACACCACCAGGAGCCCTGAGCCGACGCCTGGCCAACCACTGCCCAGGTCAGACTGTGCCGTATGGCTGTCCTGATGGACAGCTTGAGCTCAACCTCATGCCAATTCCTAGGCTGAGTCCTAACCCCGTCAGAACACGGCTGTGTTTGGAATTGGGCCTTTAGGACCGGCTTAAGGCAAAATGAGGCCGTTGGGTGGGGCCTAACCCAATCTGGCTGGTATCCTTATAAGAAGAGGAAAGGAGGACACAGACACACACACAGCAATGACTCTCAGGACACAGGGAGAAGGCGGCGGCACAAGGCAAGGACAGAGGCCTCAGGAGGAACCAGCTCCGCCCACACCTTGGTCTTGGGTTTCCAGCTCCAGAATCGAAAGAACATAAATCTCTGTTGTTTAAACCCCTGAGGCCTGGTGTGTGGTTGGACCTGCGCTGTGGATGTGGCCATGTCAGAAGGCAGCTGGGGCTGGCTGAGACCCAGAGGCTTCAAAGCAAGGTGAGGAGAGGATGCTGAGCACAGGGGGCCAGAGGCAGCTGTGCGCCCCTGGGGACTTCTCCAGGGCTGTGGGTACGCTGGCCACAGTGGGCAGTGGCAGAGCGTGTGGAGTATCTCACATCCCCTTCCCCACCCGCCTGACCCTCTGCGGATCCGCTGTGAATGCCAGATCCTGGGATCCTCCTCTAGTCCTCTTCCCCTGCCTCCAGCAGCAGGGACAGAAGCAGGTCCTGATGGCTAGAACCCAGGCCTGAGCCACCTCCTGTACCTGGCATCAGGCAGGAAGTCACAGTGCCCTGGGCACCCTCCACACCCCCTGGACAAGCATCAGGGCCTCTAGGAGCCTGACCCCATTAGCATTTCAGCCTAGCCCCCGCCTGACCTGTGGCAGGGACCCAGCCTGTACGTGCTGATTACATGAGAAGTGGCACATCTGGATGGGAGGCCCCCAAACCACAATAAGACCCAGGCCTAGGGACAGTCGCACCAGTAGGAATAGTGGGAGCAAGTGTCCTCCTGGGGACAGGGAGGACAGGGAGCCCTGCCCCGCCACACAACTTCCTGGGAAGGAGCCCTCACTGCACCTGCCCAGGAGGCACCAGTAGGGGTGGGTGAGTGTTAAAAAGTGTCGGCTCCAGGAAGGCCAGGCGAATGTATGCAGAGCAGGAGGGCAGGTGAGGGAGGATGAGGATGGGAGAGAGCAGGAGGCAGGTGAGGAAGGATGAGGTCTGGAGCAAGGCTGGGTTTCAGGCTCTGCGTGGGGCACATATATTAGTTCTATCCTTGTGTATCAGAGCAGAACAAATCTGTCTGTGAGTAAACCTCTCGACCTGATGCAATTGTTCTCCCACCAATTTCTGACACACCGGACCCTGGAGAGGGGAGATGGCAGGTGTCCTTCTCCCAGAGTGATGGGCACAGCTGGAGGGATGAAGGATCCTGCTGGACTGGTCCTAGAAAATGCTGCTCACAGCAGAAGAGATTCAAAGGAAACTCCATGGAAAATGGGTGCCTGTCAGATATCTCAGACAAGCGGGTGTGTGGGCTTTCCCGGAAAATGCAGCTCTGGGTGGACTTGAACTTGGCCACTCGGACAGCTGCTGTTTGAACGCACCCCTGCACAGGCTGGGGGCCTGGCTTTGTGCATAATCAAGTGGCCTAGGAGTTTGGAGGGGGCTCCCTCTTGCTCAAGTTTGAGAACTTTGTTTTCACAGCAATGCGGCCGAGTTGGACTGACCCCAACACAACCCGGTGGTAGTTCCCGGGGGTGCAGACTGCGGAGAGGAACTAGAGACAGCGGGCCACTTGGCCGACTCGCTCGGCTCCTTTCATGGTGCTGTGATGTTTCTGTCACTCAAGGGGACCGTTCTCTCCCAGTCTCACTCCAGAGCCCCTCGGCGTCTGACTCAACATGGCTTTTCAAGCTCTCCTTTGAATGGCCCAGCTTGTTACTCCCCACAAGGCATCTGCCTTTTGAGTCTGCACAGAAAGGGAGAATGGCTGAAAAAACACCCCGCACAACCCCTCGGGAGCGGGCAGGAGGGCAGGGAAAGGGAGAATGGCTGAACAAACGCCCCGCACAATGCCTCAGGAGCGGGCAGGAAGGCAGGGGTGCCTGTGAATGGAACCCGCTTCTGCTTCTAAATCACTCCTGGCTCCTTGAGTTCTAGGCCAGGGTATGGTGGTTTCCTTCCAGGTCTGTGTCTTATCTTTATGTTTAGAGTGGAGAAAGTAGCAGGCAGAGAGTGCTTGCTGAGGGCACCTGGCTGTGAGGTTGAGGCCCCCAGCTCCCTGCCCTCCTGAGCTGGCCTGGGCCTCCCTGATGACCTGGAACATGTCACCGGCCCCCTGCTCGGTGAGTCAGCACCGCCCTCTCTCCTCAGTGTGGGGTGCCTGGTTAGTGCCGTGCGAAGCTTCTTTACCCAATGGTCACTGAAGAGAGAAAAATTGCAAGCAATGAAGAACGAGTAAATGTCGGATTTCAAGTATTAGATTTCTAAGGGGCCCTAAGAAAAATTATTTTAACAATTCCACTGACACTTTGTACACGTGACAAAGGCAGCAGGAGTTGGCCCTTGGGGAAGAAACTGAACAGTCAGAAGCAGTAACATAGACCTCAGGGTGCGCAGGCAGCCTCGAACGTGGCTCCTGAGCCTTTAAGCAGGTGAAACAGTGCTGCACCTGGCATCCCCAGTGGACATCTGTCTTCCAACCCTGCAGGGAGGGGACACAGAGTCTCCAAGCATCTTCTGGGGGTGCTCAGAGCATTGGTTCATTCACACCCTCCCGTCCGTCTTGAGCCAGCCACTCCCAGACACTGGTGTGTGGGGACACCTACAGCCAGGGACCTCCTGGGACCCACCAGTCTCTTCCCTGAGGGGAGGGCCCGGCCCCTGTGCTGACCACACTGGGCCCAGCCAGCTTTCTGCTGCACCTTCCTTCCTTCTTCTCACCACTGTGGGGTGTGGAGCGGCATCCCTGAATATGTCCACCAGACACCAGGGCATTGCCCCCAGATGGGGCAATGGAGCTGTCTCCAGACATATACGTCTGTGTATATGTATGTATGCAGCCTACATACAAGTATGCACATAAAATAATACTGTAGTCAGTGGTCAGATACCCTGATTAAAAGCATTCTTTTATTTCATGAGAGAAGGATCAGAGTTCTGTTTTCTTCCATTGTGTTTACGTGTGGCCTTTGCAATGGGGGTGCATGGGGGGCATTAAAAGGGGTGAGGGCCCTGGCTGGACACCTGTGGGTTGTCAATGCCCTTGAGCCTTTCTCCCTCCCCCTCCCTCCCCTCGCCACTCCCTCCTCATCTTCTTTCCCTTCTTAGTAATCACGAACATTATCATTTGTCTCATGATGGAATTTGCCATGGGTTACGCTGTTGCCTCCGTTCTGTTTGGACATGGTCCCCCTCCTCTCCATCACTACCCGGTGGATCCATCTCCCCAGTTAAGCCGTGTCTGTGCCCCCTAGCCCTGTCGGCGGAGCCCCGCAAGTGCTTAGGGACCTCTGTGGGGGGGAGCAGGAAGGAAGGGAAGCTGCAGCTTTGGATCTGAGATGTGTTTGCTGCACCCGCGGGACACAGGGGAAGGCAGTGGAGGCTTCTCTGAGCAGAGCCCTTCCCTGCAGCTGGTTTGGGCCCTGGCCAGCCTGGCAAGGTTCTGTGCCTGCAGGGGGCCTGGGCCACCCACTGGGCCACTTCCATGGTCTTCAAGCTCAGGTGGGGCTCAGGGGCACCTCCTGATGCCATAAGAAGTACAGAGTGGGAGCAGGCAGTGTGGGGTTCTTTGGGTTGAAATACTGATGGAGGTAAGCACCCCAGTCTTTCAGGATGTGGCTCAGACTCCTGGCTAGGACAGTGCTGCTTGCTGCCTTGAAACACGAAGGGCATCTAGCCTAGAGGAGCAGAGCACAGGGCAGGAGGGTACAGGGGGTTCAAATGCCCAGAGGACTGGCACTGAAGGGCACCCACACCCTCCCTAGGGCCGGCTCAGGGGCGTGTGGCCCAGGTCCCCATTCAGAAGGGCCCCCCACACCCTCCTCAGGGCCAGCACAGGGGCATGCGGCCCAGGTCCCTGCTCAGAAGGGTCCCCCACACCCTCCCCAGGGTCAGCTCAGGGACATGTGGCCCAGGTCCCTGCTCAGAAGGGTCCCCCACACCCTCCTCAGGGCCAGCTCAGGGTCATGCAGCACAGGTCCCTGCTCAGAAGGGCCCCCCACACTGGATGAACACTCTGCTGCTGCTGTCTGGAAGTCCCAGTGCTTTTTGAACAAAGCCCCCATGTTTTCATCCTGCACTGGGCCCCACAAATTATGTCACTGTTTCTGACTTTCCCATATATAATTTATTTCTAAAAACATTCTACTTAAAAGGCGTTCTGGGACAACTACAAATTGAGTTTTTTTTCCCCAAGTTTGATATTACAACCATTATTTCCTCTCTATTAGCAACTGCCTCGACACATGGACCTGGGTTTTCTAAGAGCCAGGCCGTTCCTTGTTCCGTGGGCCTGGGAATGGGATCTGTACACAGGAGGCCGAGCCTAAGGACTGCCCGGGGCTGTCCCCTTGGCCAGGGCACTCCTGAACCTGACTCAGCCTGCCCCACCTGCAGCTGCTGGGAACCAGGAGAGACTGCAGATCGGCCCCTGAAGTCACAGGGCATCAGGCCACACCTCTGAGCCTCGGCTTCCTCGCCTGTGAAATGGGAATCATGGCAACGCCCAGCTCCGTCACAGATTTCCAGCAGATTAGCTACAGTGAGGGTTCAACCAGCACCAGCCAGCCATGCCCCTTGGAGGGAGTGGTTGGTTTTAAGGGCAGAACCTCCACATGAGTCATTCTGCAAAGGTTTGCATTAACCAGGAGAAGGGAGTCATCTATGTGACTGTCCCTTTAAGTGAGCAGGGCTGGCTTTTGAATGGACCCGGGATGAGCAGGCATCTCTACCACTGCCCCAGCAGAGGCTGCCCCAAGGGAGCAAGGGAGGCCACTGGGTTGACCACAGAGATGGCACAAGTTTAGGGAAACACCTCAAAACACACACACACACACACACACACACACACGCACACACACAACAATAACAACAACCACCACCCAGAATCTGATCCCTGAAGAAGCAGAGGACAGCAACACAGCAGGGCCACGGCCTGTGGCCCTGTCCCGCGCCCTCCCACAGCAGGGGCCTGCAGACACCTGGCTGAGAGCTCTTCCAGGCTCTCAGCCTCTGGTCATGGTGGTGGGCCTGTCATTTGCCATTTTACCAGCTTTAAAATAGTGTATTAAATAGGGAATGCATCTACCAAGTTGTACAGTCATGGAAACCAAGCCATCACAGCACCGGGTGTTCTTCCTCCTTGCCCCTCTAGCAAACCACCCTCCTGCCCCCTGTGGTCGTTCCTGCCCCGGACACCCTCCCAGATCCACAGCGAAGTCACAGTGTCCCATCTGCATGAGACAGGAGAAGAAAAAATGGAACAGTCTCAATCATATTTTAAGCCATAAAGTAATATTTCCATAGCAGAGTGCAAATAGAATTTTACATAATGCACAGAATAAATGCCTCCAAAAATCAATATTTCCAGCTGGATGTACAAATTAAATGATGATATTCAAGTATGAGATTAAAACAATGATTTAAGATAGAAATTGAGTTATGCTACCTCATGCCTGCCTGCTGCTGAATATGTTAACGGAACAAATTTGTTAGCATTCAGTCCATTTATCTCTCTAAACAGAAGGAGGTGGGGATTCCTGTCTGAAAGCAAAAGCGATGGCAAGAAATGCCTCCCAACCACAGTCTGGACGGTGAGGCTGCACAGTCAGACGCTTCTGCAGGAATCAGGGATACTTTTCTAGAAGGATCCTTGGTCCCATATTGAGGTTTTAAATACCCCTGCCTGGCTCCCACCTTCCCGCCAGGGTCATGGGTAATTAGGGTCCATATACGTGAGGTCTGCAGAGCCCATGCTCCCCATGGCCACGCCCTCACCCCATTTATTCCCTTAAAGAGTGGGGGGCCTATCTGGTCCCATGGGGTGCCTGCACAACCATGAAACAGGAGGCAGCAGTGCTAACAGCCCCGGTACCTGAAGCCGCTCTAATTGCAGAGAGAGGCAGCCAGAGAGGCCCCTCGTGGGGAGAGGAAGCCAGGGAGCAGCGCTCCTGCATCCAGCGGCCCCAGCCAGGGCCCCACTGGGGAGGCTGAGCCCAGGTCCGCAGGCACACCCTGCCTCTCAGGCCACTCGGGTCTTTCCCGTCTAGGGAGGACAATGGACACTTGGAAGGGATGGAGACACGAGTTCAGCTCTAGCTGCCTGTGCAGCAGGGCTTGGACGATGCAGCTTTACATCAGCGGCTGTGGCCACGCTCACTTGCCCAGGGGCTGGCTGGCAGTCCCCAGTGTCCGCTCCTTCCCCGTGCTGCTCCCCCACACACCTGCCGTGCCCAGGCCTGCCCTCCATCGCCCTGCCCTGCCGCTCTTTGGCTGGGCCTCGGTGCTGGCTGCTGTGGATCCCTCCAGCTCCTCCAGGCTGGCTCCCGCCTTGAGTTTAGTGGCCTGAGCCACCCCCTACACGAGTCCCCTTCTTCTCTGTGCCTGCTCCAAGCTTCCTCCTCCTCAGCAGCCTCCTCTGCTGTCACTCTCAGGGTCCTCACCTTCAAGCTGTCTCCCCCTGCCCCACACCAGCTGGCATTTCCTGCAGAAGAGGCCACTTGGAAAGCAGGCGAAGGAACCAGTGAGCCTGGGAGTGAGCCTGAGCCTGAGGTGAGAACCACAGCCCCGCCCCGGCCCACACCTTGATTGCAACCCAGGGAGGCCAGAGCAGTGAGCCAGCTATGCCACACTTGAGGCCTGCGGAACTGCGAGATGACACAGGGGTGTTGATTCAGCTGCTAGGCTCCTGGGAATCGGTTACAGGACACTGAAAACTCACCATGTGCTTTCATACCTACTGATCCCGCCAAACCACCTTCCCCAATCTCCCCTAGAACCCAGCCAGAGAACCCGTCTCCCCAGAGCCTGCTTGGCCTCACATCAAACCTTAAAACATTGGCTGACCAGGTTAGAAACATGCGGCAATTTGGTTTCTGTGAACCAATTTTTGGGGTGGGAGAGCATTTTCACAGACTGCTGCTTACATTGCTTTTGTGTTTTGTGCTGACATCCCTTGTCCACTGACCCGCTGTTTTCTGTTGCGTGGACTTGTTCTTTCTGATCGGTAGTGAGGTGCTTGCTAAAGATGAGTCACAGGGGACAAAAGGGATGGGGTCGGATTTCAGGGTCTCTGAGTTCTGAAACCAAAAAGGTTCATTTTCACACCGGGCTCCATTCTTATATTTGCTGCCTGTGTTTAACTGGCTGCCAGGGTCCACTGGAATTTCTTAAATGGGACCTCCTTCATGTGTAAAGAACACGGAAGGACAGGGAAGCCAGGACATGAATTAGTTCAGGTGCAGTCCTGCCTGAAGGCGGGACAGAGAGGAAAGCCCAGCAAACTCTCAGAGTTTGGGGGTTGGGGGCCTCCTCTGTGGTCCCTTTTGTGGGGGCCACGCTCTGCAGGTGATTGGGGATGATGTGATGCGTGTGCCCTTATGCAGTCAGGATGCGCAGGGCAGCAGCGTCTTAGGGTCTTGCTCACACGCGTGTTTTATCAGCACCTTGTCCTCGGTGGCAGAGCCTGAGGGCCGGCAGCAGGTGCCACTTTGATGAGACCGGCCGACGCTTTCCACAGCTGAGGCTCCCCCACCAAGGGCTGAAGCCACCTTGTTTTCTCACTTGAGCGGCACGGAAGATAAGAACAAACTTTAAAATCCTGGATAATCCTCACTTTACTAATAAGCATTTTATCTAAATCCTGCTTTTAAAATTGTGCTTCCCCAACCGGTGTTGGTCGAAGCGAGTTTCCACATCCAATTTCCAGTCTGCATTCTGAGGCACTTGCTCTGGGCTGTGCATCCAGGCTGAAGACTCGTCCCAGCCTCATCTCAAAACCAATCCATGGTCCCTGCCAGCTAGGACTCCGCCATGCTGCATCCATGTCCACACACACTGTGGCACTGCCCTCCAGCCCACCCCCAGGGATGCTCCATGAGTGCTATTTATTTATTTATCTTAATTTAGCAATATTTATTTATTTAAAGTAATTTAGCAAAGCTTTTTACAACACACATCCTCATGTGCCAGACATTTCAGCTCTTTCATATTAATTCACTCCATCCTTACAATAAATGCAAGTAAATCCTTTTGCTATACTCATTTTTTTTTTTTTTGAGACAAGAGTCCTGCCCAGGCTGGGGTGCAGTGGCATGATGTCAGCTCACTGCAACCTCTGCCTCCCAGGTTCAAGTGATTCTCCTGCCTCAGCCTCCTGAGTACTTGGGATTACAAGCACCCACCACCACACCCAGCTAATTTTTGTATTTTTAGTAGAGACAGGGTTTTGCCACGTTGGCCAAGCTGGTCTCGAACTCCTGACCTCAGGTGATCCATCGGCCTTGGCTTCCCAAAGTACTGGGATTACATGCATGAGCGACTGTGCCCCGCCTGCTATACCCATTTTACAGATAAGAACAGTGAGGCAAGAAGAGGCCACCCAGCTGGAGAGCTGTTCCCCCTGAGCCCAGATCCAGCAGGCCAGGCCCAAGGTCTCCCTCTGGTGCCATTCTCTCTACTCAGCTGCTCTGCGTACCAAATTCCCAAAACCCGAAGGCTGTTCAGCTCTGCTTTTCCCTTGTCCCACCCATCTGGGGGCCTGGAGATGAACTATTAGTGTGGATATTAGTTGTCCTGATGGCAAGGATCTCGGAACAGCTCATTCTTTCCAACATATATTCAGCACCTCCTCCACAGACAGCACTGTGGCTGCAGCAGCCATGGATAAAACAGTGAAGAAGGCTGCAAGATGCTGGAGATTCTTGTCTCTGATGCTGGATCTGGCTGAAGGCAGGACAGCCCTCACTGGTTCTCATGCTGTGCTCACCTACTCTGGAGCCCTGCCTCCTGGATCCAGCATCCACGGTTTAGGGTAACAGATCCATCTACATCATGACATGGAACACTTCTCATGTAGCCCCTTTCCAGCCAAAGCATTCTGATTGCCCCTCCGTTTTCCAAGGGCCTCCATGACTGTCCCTCCACTGTTCCCTGGCTTACTCTGGCTCTCCCTCGAAAACTCCGGCTCTCGTCCAGCCTGATAGAGCTTTCTGGAGGACCAGGGGGAGGGGCTACTTCACACATCACACCCTGCAGGGTCCCCTGGCCACCGCATCCCTACACCACAGTGATGGCGTTCACTCAGTGGGATTCTGCTCTGCCATGTGTGGCTTCAGTCAAGACCCAAAGGTCCCAGACTGCGTCAGAATAGGGTTCTAAGGAAGGGCTACTGGGGCAACAGTCACAACAGCTAAGATCCAAAATAATGCTGGCTGGGCATGGCGGCTCACGCCTGTGATCCCAGCACTTTGAAAGACCAAGGTGGGTGGATCCCCTGAGGCCAGGAGTTCGAGACCAGCCTAGCCAACATAGTGAAACCCCATCTCTATTAAAAAATACAAAAGGCCAGGCGTGGTGGCTCACATCTGTAATCCCAGCACTTTGAAAGAGGTGCTGGGGGTATGTGGATCACTTGAGGTCAGAATTCGAGACCAGCCTGGCCAACATGGTGAAACCCCGTCTCTACTAAAACTAGCTGGGCGTGGTGGTGGGCACCTGTAATTCCAGCCATTCAGGAGGCTGAGGCAGGAGAATTGCTTGAACCCAGGAGGCAGAGGTCATAGTAGGCTGAGATTGCGCCACTAAACTCCAACCTGGGCAACAGAGCAAGACTCCCTCTTGGAAAAAAAGAAAACAAATAAATTAGCCAGGCGTCGTGGCAGGCACCTGTAATCACAAGTATTTGGGAGGCTGAGGCAGGTGAATAGCTTGAACCCGGGAGGCAGAGTTTACAATGAGCCAAGATTGTGACACTGCACTCTAGCCCATGCGACACAGCAAAACTCCATCTCAAAAAAGAAAAAAAAAAGGAAAAATAACACTGATGAGAGTGTTCCACCCATCAGGCAGCTCTTCCAGTAAAAGAATCTTGAGTAAGAACGAGAGGTTCTGAAGACGCCACCCAAGATACCTCCAGGAAGGGAAGGAGCCAGACGCTCGTGCCGTTCCCGCAAGGCCCTCACTCACTGTGAACACCAGGACGGGGCCTCGCCCCGGTTTTCAACAGAAACATACGAAACAGCAGGCATGATTCCCAAACCACACAAGGCATTGAACAGACCTTCAGACGACAGAGATTCTCTTCCCTCACCACCCAGATTCTCAAGGAATCCTACAGACAGATTCCATGGCATGCTGCAACACATTTGTATGAAATTATAAAAACCAATATTCACCCCGGGATTGTGCAACAAATAGAATTTATTAAAGTACTTGGGAAGCGCCTCCAGTGAGAAATTCATCTTTGATCCAGATTTTAATAAGGATTATATAATCATAATGAGACCGTAATAAAACAGCATCACCTGAATAATCCATTTTATTACCAGTTTTATTATGAGTTCCCATTTATTACAATTCTTTGGATATTTAAAGCATATGTAAATGATGCAATATAAAATATATGAGGAATAAGAATTACGGTGCCTACATATGTAAATTTATCTTCCTGAGATCTAAGATCTCCAGACTTCTGAAGTTTATACAATCAAAAAGGATCTCAAAAGGTTATAAACATGGCTTTGGGTCTCAGGAATGAAATATCAATGTCTTACCATGAAAATGGTCATTCCTTCCTATAGATTTGAAACCCTAAATCTCTGGGATTAGATCTTTATTAGGAATGGAATACTCCAGGCTGACTGAAAACTGAACATTTCACTAGAAAACCTTCCTGCTTTGGCCTCTGCTGGGAACCTTTCTGAAATGTCGAATTCCCTACATCAGTGAAAGTCATCTACGGACTGTGCGAAATCCGTAATAATAAGGGATCAGGACCATGCATTTGTAAAAGACAAAAAATCAAGGTGACCATGCATTTGTAAAAAACAAAAAATCAAGTCCTTTCCCAGGACTACAAGATCCGGGGAAGCAGCCAGGCCCTGCACCGCCCAGTTTGCGTCCCTGCCATGCATCCAACTTTATCTTAGGGCAATTTCCAGTGTATCTATGTCATCATCATCCATCTCCATTCCCATAGCTCCAATTCTCCCCCACTCTGGGACTTTGCATTTCCTTCCATCTAAATTCTTTTCTCTTCTCTTCTTTCCTTTTCTTTTTGTAGAGATGAGGTCTTTCTATGTTGCCAGGCTGGTCTCAAAAGCATGAGCTTAAGTGATCCTCCCATCTTGATTTCCCAAAGTGCTGGGATTACAGGTTTGAGCCACTTTGCCCAGCCTGTATATTATCTTTCTTTCTTTTTTTTTTTTTCAGACAAAGTCTTGTTCTGTCCCCCTGGCTGGGATGCAGTGGTGTAATCTCAACTCACTGCAACCTCTGCCTCCTGGGTTTAAGCGATCCTCCTGCCTCAGGCTTCCAAGTAGCTGGGATTACAGGCATGCGCTGCCACTCCTAGCTAATTTTTTTTTTTTTTTTGGTAATTTTTAGTAGAAATTGGGTTTCTCCATGTTGGCCAGGCTGGTCTTGAACTCCTGGCCTCAAGTGATCTTCCCACCTTGGCCTCCCAAAAAGTGCTGAGATTACAGGTATGAGCCACCATGCCCAGCCTGTTTTTCTTCTTTTTTAAGTGACCTGTTTTCCAGCTAATCAGTAAATCCTTTAAGAGAAGGAACTGGGCCTGCTTCAACTATCTCTAAGCCCTGGAATAATGCTCTATAGATTGTCCAAAGTGTCAGAGGGCACTAATGGGACATCATTACTCTCAAACCAAAGCTGGAGTGAGATGCGGAAACAGTGGGGGCCGGAGCCCCAGGTTCTGGGAACAGAGCTCTCCTGCTCAGCGCCGCTGCCCTGATAGGACGTCTTGTCATGTTGGCATGGCACACACACGGAAGGACACCACTTGAGATGCCTCTGGGAGGGGAAGAAACCAGAACCACCAGACGTCTCTGCAAGGCCCTCACTCACTGGGGACACCAGGACAGGACTCTTTCTCCGTCTTTTAATAGAAATATACGAAACAGCATGTATAATTCCCAACCACATGGGGCATTGAACAGACTTTCAGATGATAGAGGTTCTCTTCCCTTGCTGCACACATTCCTGCTTAAAAAGCACAGATGCTATGCTTAAAAAAAAAAGCTCTTATGTTTTGGCCAGACGCGGTGGCTCACACCTATAATCCCAGCACCCTGGGAGGCTGAGGCGGGCGGACCACTTGAGGTCAGGAGTTTGAGGACAACCTGGCCATCATGACAAAACTCGTGTCTACTAAAAAAACAAAAATTAGCTGGGTGTGCTGGTGCATACTTGTAATCCCAGCTACTCAGGAGGCCAAGGCAGGAAAATCACTTGAACCTGGGAGGGGCGTTCAAGTGATTGCAGTGAGCCAAGATTGTAGCACTGCACTCCAGCCTGGGCGACAGAGTGACTCTGCTTCAAATAATTAAAAAAAAAAACCTCTTATTTTTCAAAACTGGTGTTTACCTTTAGTGTGATACAGTAGGTTAGGGAGGGTGCGAGGGTGTCTGGGTGCTGGTGATCTAGTTGTGATTCTCTCGGGGAAGTGCAGAGGGGTTCACCTTCTCTGTATGTGCACGTAGTTCATGAAAAGTTTTACAGTGTTGACGGTCGTCCCAAAGCTAGAGAGACACCAAAGGCCAGCAGAGCCCCATCAGGAAGGTCCTGGTGCGGGATTCCCACACGCTGTCACTGCCGCCTTGGCGGTAGAACGCCTGACAAATCAAACTTGAATCAATTTTCAAAAAGCTTTCCGAAGGAACATAATTAGATTAGAACGTTACATGTTAATTTTTCAGTTGCTCATTAAAATTGACATGCCATTTGATTTTGACAGAAACCTTTTTATCTTGATGTAAGACTGTAGGATCTTTTAAAATAAAGCTCTATTTAGGAGGTTCAGAAATATGACAACTGCAATCGTGAAACTGAAACCAGTCTCTCCATCACTCATATCCAAGAATTGTGAAATCAATCACCTTGCCCCATAATAGTTTTTTAAAAAGCCAGGGATGTGGTCTTTATTTAGACTTATTAAAGCATAAGTCCATCATCAGGGGAGGCATCCTGATCCCAGGAGGGGTCCGGTACTCACCTGGGCTGGCTGCCTCCACCGAGGACGCCGGGAAGGCTGGCCATAGGACTTGTGTTTTAGAAAGGCCTTCGCTTACTTCTGCATGAAGTTAAGTCTCTTGGATACTGACTAATACAGAGACCAGGCGGGTCATGTTTGTCCCCACAAAGAGAAGGATCCTTGTGCTTCTGCCTGGGCTCAAGGGAAATTCTGAGAAGCTGGACAAAACCACCTGGGGCGGGAGACCATCAGCAGGAGAGGGACAGAGGGACCCGCAGAGACTCTGGGAACGAATAGCCGGCATCCACGTCCCCTCCCATGTACTAGCCATGTTGTCACTGATGCAGAGGTTTTGGGGGACCACGTGTTCCTGGGTGAGATAACTCATGTCTTGTTCTGTTTCCTCTTCTGTAAAATGGAGGTAACTAAAGGGCTAACTTTGCGGCCAAGCTGATTCACTGACCACCAACACTGGGCTGTCTGCACGGGGTCAGTGGGGATGGCCCTTCCTTCCAGGTGGCACCGTTCGCCTCTGGGATATGAGCAGGAGTCATGGTGACTGGCCTGGCCATAGCAGCTGGGAGACTTAAGATGGAGAGAGGCCTCCTCCCTGAAATGAGGACAGGCAAAGGGCAGCCGCAGGAGTCTGTGACATGAGCCAGAAAGAAACCTGCAGAGTCCCTGGGAGTTCCAGTTTCTCGGTCACAGCAGCTAGTCAGTGAGAACACAACAGTAAGTAAGGAGAAAGAGAGTTCAGGTACGGCCGCAGCACAGAGCCGAGCACACGGCAGCTACCCCACCAATCCCTTTCCCCGCCTGCTCTCTCAGAGTTTGGCAAGTCCCGGCTCCTGCAGCTGGAGGGGGCTTAGCTGGGGAGGCTCTTGGATGGGAAGGCAACCCAGATGGGAGGCTCTGGGTTCACGGCCATGGCTGAGCAGCCTGCACACCCTGCTTACTGCATCCTCAGCATCCCGGGAGGGGCCTGCAGGTGAGCCCACTTCCCCGGCCTGTTGAGGGGCCTGAGCGATGGAGACTTTCCAGGGCAGCACTGGGCAAACCTAAGAAAACGCGGCAGAACCCAGTGCCCCCGACCTGGTTTCCCATGCAGCTTCTCTAAAACTCCCATGGAAGCTCTTCCAAAACCACGGGCAGCTCAATTCCCCGTCCAAACCTCCACTCCTCCAGCCTGGTCTCCAGTCACCAGAACCTTTCAGCTGAGTTAAATTATAGAGGGGACGACTGAGCAAATGGGCATTAGGATAAAACGGGGGAATCAGGCCTGGCAAGGTCTGGCAAAGGCCGCATTTGAGCTTAATGACAATGGAGACAGCATTCGGAAGATGGCCCTTCCGCAGCACATCTGACTGGGCAACGGAGAGCTGGCACTGAGCCAGCGGGGGGCCCACACATGACTACGTTCACAGTGGAAAGACGGTTTTTTCCATGGGAGACAGTGGAAGTGGACAGGGTGAGGAGAGGCAAGGAGGGGCCACTTCTGTGTGTGAGATTCTGGCTTCTTTGTGTTCAAGGGTGTGGAGAATTTGTTCAAGAAATCTGTCTACAATGGTATCATCTAATGAATGAAAATGGAATTTAAAAATGCATTTAAAATTTTAATTTTGAAATAGTTCCTTTCAAAAGGTGTGGTGGCTCACGCCCGTCACCCTAGCACTTTGGGAGGCCAAGGTGGGTAGCACTTGAGCTCAGGAGTTTGAGACCAGCCTGGGCAACGTGGGAAAACCCCATACTTACAAAAAATACAAAACTTAGCTGGGCTTGGTGGCATATTCCTGTAGTCCCAGCTAATCAGGGGACTGAGGTGGGAGGATTACCTGAGCCCAGGAGGTCGAGGCTGCCATGAGCTGAGACTGTGGCACTGTACTCCAGCCTGGGAGACAGAGTGAGACCCTGTCTTGTAGAAAAGGTTTAATATTTATAGAAGTTGCAAAATTAGTGCCGAGAGTCCCGAGTATTTCTCATGCAGCTTCCTCTGCTGAAAACATGTGTCATGCCCCAAGCGCACAGTCGAAAGTGGGAACAGGGTACTGGTGCAGTCCCATGAATGCAGGTGCAGGCTTTCTTCCGCTCTCCCCGTTCTCCACGTACCCACCTTCTATGGACATTTTTGAATGACTCCAGTACGAGTGTGTCTCCAGCAGGGAGGTGTTCCAGGTAGAAACAGGGCCTCTCCATAGCAATGTTCCTCTAACCCCAGCGGCATAAACCAAGGCAGCCCCGTGGACCACAGCAAGCGCGGGACGGTAGTTTAGTTGTGTGGCTTTTTTCCCTTAGCTTTAATAAACGGCACTAGCCCAGGTCAATGTTTAGAGACAGACAGAGTCCGGTTGCATGTTTTTGGGAAGTCCTATGTTCACAAGTGGAAAGCTTCCATCCCCTCACCACCTCACAGGGGCGGCGGCTCTCGGGTTCCGCTCCTGCCTGGAGCTCCCTTGGCCCTGGCCAATGGCACAGCCAGGGCAGTTTCCCTGAGCCCAGGCCCTGCTTCCACAGAGCTCTGCCCTTTGAAGGCAAGGAGCCGATTCCTGGCAATCTTGCCCTATTCTGCAGCGGGAAGGTTGCTTCAAAAACTTTGGCTACCAGGCTCTGGGAAATGAGGAGAATGCACCATTCACTTGTTTTCAACAGGAGCCTTCCCTGGCTGGGGCACTCAGCCTCAGCTCTCTGGCTTCGCTGGCTGCAGTGGTCCTCAGGGCCTTCCTGGGCACTGCTCTTCAGCCTCCTCACACTGTTCACCGCCTGAAATTCAATGAGCCACACCCTGCAGGATTTACCCAGGAGTTAGTGTGGAAAGCGCTCTGCGTATGTGAGTGCGCGTGCATGGGCGTGCATGTTTGTGCATGGACATGTGTGTGTAAGGGCGTGCTTGGCCCTTTCACACCAGCATGCTGGGGAAGCTCAGATCGGCTTTCCAGGTAAGCCCCTCAGGTGCACGTGGGACCGACTGCACCCTTCTCTGGGCCTGTGTCCTCAGATCAGAGCTCTCAGTCTCCCTGGCTGCAGGTGCTCAGTGTGCAGCCGAGCAGTGCCGCGTCTCCGTGGCTGTGTCTCTGCCGATTCCCCAGCTCCTGCGCACTAATGTCCTCGGGATGAGCGTGTGAGTGGAGGCTCCCTGCTTCGGGCCACAGCACCCCAGGGCTCTTCCTGCCCTCCCAGGCTCCGAACCAAGGGAGAACCTTGGTCTTGGCTTTACTTGGGAAGGGCCCTCTGCTCAGAAGCCATCTTATTCAGGTGGCATAACTGAAAGCCATCCCCTCCTGGGCTTCCCCTCACTACAAGGCACTCACACCAGGAGGGAGGCTGAGCTGGGCCCCTGAGTCCCGAGGGCTTCCCATGAGTGGTCCATGCAGCTGCACCTCATCAAAAGAGGAACGATTTTGGCGGGCAGGACTCAGAACTGACCGGAAGCCATTTATTTCTGACTGTTCTCTCTGTTGTCACTCCTCTGAATTCCTTCCTCGGACACCATGAATTTCCGAAAAAGGAATTCCTACCTGAACCAGGGCAGTGGTGGTTACTTGCCTAGGAGCTGGAGTGGAAGGCGGACGAGGGGATGCCACTGGGACCCCGGCGTGAGCTGATTTCAGCCCGTGCTGTGCTGGATTCCTGGCTCCGTCCCATGGGGAGGCCTGTGCTCTGCACTTTTGCCAAGTCATGTCTCGTGTGGGAGGCCTGTGTCGCAGACTTCAGCAAACACTTTGCAGGGATGTCACCATTTCAGTAGTTTTCAACCTGGGATGATTCACTGTGACCAAGGACAATGGGCCATGTCTAGAGACACTTTTGGTTGTCCCACCTGGGCAGGTGAGTGGGGGAAGACGCTGGCATCCAGGGGAGGGGGCCAGGGATGCAGCCCACAGGCTCAGGGCAGCCTGGGCCACAGCGGGAGAACTAGCTGGGCCTCAGTGGCCAACGCGCTGGGGCAGAGAAACTCTCACTTAACGTCTTTGAATCTCACCAGCAAAGATCTCTTATCACTGTATGTTCTTGTAAAAACATCCTATTATGAAACTTTCAGACATACTTTTTTTGGGTAGTGGTGGAGGGAGGGTCAGAAAAAGAGTAAGAAAACAATTAGCAAGGGTTTCCCCTTAAGTATTTCATAATATTAAAGTACAAAGCTGTTTCCCCACCTCTTTTTTTTTTTCCATTGAAGTCATTGGAAGCAGAGAGGGGTGTAGATTTGTTGTTTTCCCCCTTAGTGTCACATTTGTAATAGCCACTCACAAGCCAACTGTGACACAGCTGTGCCTCTCACTCTGCCAGCCCTGATAAAAGGAGTAGGTTTAATTAATTTATCAATGTTTTTCTTTGTTCCAGTTCAAGTTCAATTAGTTGGATTAAAGGACATAATAGATATTTAAAAAGCTTTGAAAAGAGTTTAAAGGACTACACACATATAAAGTGTCATCGTTGAAATCACGGAAAACAATTTGTCCTGGTTATAATTGTGCAATATTTGCCTGGGTGAGGAATAACAGTCCCTGCCTTTGTGTAAAGTGTTCACACATCACTTACGCACATGACTGCTGTATAAGACCTGGAAATGTTTAGCAACGCGCAGAACACAGATCCCTTGAGGGAGCCCATCTCGAAAGTCAAGTCTGAAGTGGCTTCTGGGTCTTTTGATGGGTAGATATAGGTGAATTGCTTCTTTATGTAACACCATCCAAGCAAAGTGGCTGGTGTTGTCCAGTAACAGCTATTGGCTACAGTCATGAGAAGTTGTGTAGCCATTTTTAACTTGACTTTTTTGGTAAAGAAAAACTTGGCATTACAATTCTACTTGGAGAGGGCAGGGGTCTCCCTGGCAATGAAGGGGGCTCACTATTTACTGAATAACGAACACAAAGTTATCCACATGGATGGTCTGGGAGGCAGATGGGTGGTGTCCCCTCCCTAAATGGGTGACAGAAACGTGCAGTGCCCTCCTGACCTGGCTCTGGCCATCTGTCCCCAAGGGAAGTATCTGGGAAGATGCCCTGGGCCCATTTTCTGTTGCATGCCCTGCCCGACAGCTGCAATCTGGAGTTTATAAAATGAACTTTAGTAAAAAGTCAGGCTGCTGAGTGGAGGCTGTGGAGGGAGGAAGATTTACAAGAGGCCTCCACAGAAGGTTTTGGAAGAGCACGTGGTGGGGAATGACGGAGGCAAACGCCTTCTCTATGTTGCCCAGGAATGCTGGGAGGGTGTTTCTGCATGTGCAAGGCGCACCTCATGCCACACGATCATCACACGTGGCACACGCATGGTTACCTGACAAGAGACCAGAGACCAGCGTGGGCTCGCCAGCAGCTCCGACCCAAGGACAGGCTCTCCTGGGGTCAGCAGGCCATGGCCTGAGACGGGTCCTCATGATGGTGAGAAAGCTCCAGCACTGATGAGGAAACTGAGGCACAGTTCCGGCACGGAGCTGCTGTCCCACCTTTGTGTCCAGGGAGAGGGATGGAGGATGGGCAGTGAACAGACAGTGCAGGCCAGCGCTGGGCAGCAGGATGTGTGCCACCTGCCGCCTGGTCCGGGTTGCCTTCCCTGGCACCCTCCCTCCTGCTCCTTCCTCAGCTCCTGGAGGCCAGTGGCTGATGGAGCCACCACCTGGTCTGCAGGCCACGTCCCGATGCCAGGGCACTGCCGGATGCGCCTGTGAGTTGGCAGCTTTTTGTGCTTTTCCTGCACTCCGTGAAAAGCAGAACACTGTAGAGGGCTCCAGCCCAGCCGGCGGTAAGTGTTAGACTAATCAACTGGCCGAGATAACTTAAAAATAAAAAACTGAAGGGAGAGAGGAGCAGATAATAAGGCCACACAGGCACTGGGCCGTCAATTAAAATTTCCGAGGAAGACAATAGCCCGCAGCCAGGTGAGAGGGGGCAGCGCGCCAGCTTCCACCTGGGCTGTGCTGTGGGTGCGGTTCCAGGCTGGGCCATCTGCCTGGCAGGGGGGAAAATGAATCAATTAATAAAAACAAATTACCTTTTACTAAGTTAAATAAAAGCTAATATAAATGAAGTCTCTGTGTACATGGCAGATTTACGCTAACCATAACCATTCTCTTCCAAGATGGAAACATTTTAACATGATATTGAAAAAGATCAAATTAAACTTTAACGAATGCAACATTTGGTGTCAGGGGCGGAGCGGCACCCCACACACGACACTGAGTTCATGGGTGGCTCTTCACGCATGCATTTTCAGCGGCTAGAGGGGTTTAGGAGGTGTCTGGCCTCCCTCCCCACCCTCCTCCACTGGTGTGGGGGCTTCCTGACCTGGCCTTTCTGCCCTGCCCATGCTTACTGGGTCTGGGGCTAAGCCAGGGCTGAGAGAGCAGCACAGACAGGCTTGTGTGGAGGCCCCTGAGGACCGCAGAGGACGGAGGTGGACATGCAGGGAGCTGCCACTCTGAAGCAGAAGCCCACACCCCGGTCACGGAGAGTGCCAGGTGGGAATTCAGGAGAAGGCCTGTGAGTCCCCCAAGAGCTCCCACAGACAGAAAGCAGCTTAACTCTCACCACATACAAACAATTCCACACTCTCTTGGAAAATGGATGGGAATTAATAAGCAGACCTTAAACCAGTTACACCAAGATCTGTGCTCACTTGCAGCAGGAAGATAAACTCCGTGAGTCACGGCAAGGTGGCCCGCAAGGCCTGCAGAGCTCCCAGAGGACATTCAACTAAAACCAGTGCAGGCCCGGCCGCTGCACTGCCTGCCGGGAGCACGGTGGGTCCGATCACCAAACCCAGGTCAGAGAGATGCAGACAGCCAGGCTCGGGAACCAGAGATCCTGGGAGGCTCTTTCAGGCTGCAGGGGGGCCACATCCACCCCTTATTACGAATTAATTGTGTGTGTTCTGATTTGAAGATGGTTAGTTTCTGCCACGCTCATGAACCAGAGATTGTGGGTTCAAATCCCAGTGACTCCTGGAGCTTGTTGAATTCAGGTTTCTGTGTGTCAGCCTTTCCTCTGTAAAGTGGGGGTGCCACTGGTTTTCTCTGTGGCCCCCCAGAAAGTGGGTGAGCGAAGGCTGTGGTGCTCTCCCACGGGACTCACGGCTGCTTGTTCACGGGAGCTCAGCTTGTAAACCTTCCAGCAAAGGGGAGATGGGGCTGACGCCGCCTCCCATCCTCTTACAGTCCCCACAAACTCGCTCTTTCTTTTGAAACATGCTCTGTAAGCGATGCTTTTGATGGTGCTTTGGAAGATGGTGCCTGGTTTTGCTGTCTGGCTGCCCCCTCCTCTCAGAGGCCATTCCTGTCACTGCTTGCTGGAGGAGGCCGTGAGCACAGACCTGCTCCCGATGGGCCTGTCTGGCAGGAGCTCGGAGGCAGCAGGACCCCCAGAACTGTGCAGCCCTGCACATGTGCTGGAAATTAGTCATCGTCACAAATGCTTCATGGTTAGCAAAAAGGGAAGCAGAAGGCCTTTCTAATGGGATGATTGCAAAACACGTTAGCCATCTTCAAATCAGAACAGACCACAGTGAATTCTTAATAAGGGTCTGGGTGTGGCCCCCCTGCGGCCTGGAAGAGCCTCCTGTGTTCCCACCACAACCTCAATTCTACTTGCCCTTCAAGGCCCCCGGAGCCGCCCCCGAGGAGCTGCACTGACCTGTATTTGCTCCTTGCCCACTAAGTGCGGTTGCCCGTTTGAGCGCTGAATTGTTCCCTTCCTTTTCCTGCCAAAGTGGGATGATTATAATCCTGTTTTCCCAACAAGACCAAAAACTCCTTCAGGTTAAAGACTTCTAATAAGCAGTGCAGGGGGTTGTTAAGTCTTCAGGATGTGGCCCCTGGAAGCCTGGGCGTGCTCTTGATTAACAGCTCCCCTCCCGAAGCCTGGAAGGCGGAAAAGATCTGCCTGCATCGCTGTCTCTGAGCTGCTCAGAGGATGAAAGAAGAAACCGTGGGTCAAATGCCAAGCCTGGCGCCTGACCCACAGGCAGAACCTGGTTGGCCCAACAACCCGCAGTGCTGAACCCTTACTTGCTTTGCCAGTGTTTCGTTCGGTGCTAAGCGCTGACCTGAGCACACCATGCAGACAGCTCCTTTGACACCAACACCACTCCTCCAGGAAGGCACTGGGATTATCTCCACCTCGCAGACGAGGACACTGAGGCACAGAGACGCTTAATGACTTCCCTGAAGTCACACAGCTATCGCGGGATGGACGTGGGATTTGAACCCAAGGGTGTGGTTCTGGAGCCCGGGCTCCTATCCTCAGTCAGGCAGCACCGCCTCTCGGCGTCCGGCACCACACTGCCGGCGGTCACCCTGAGCTAGGCTCTGCAGACAGTCTCACACAGGCAGCCTCCTGGCAACAGTCTCAGACGCAGGCACTACTATCACCCTGTCTTGCAGCCTGGAAGACGGACCAGATGGGTTGAGCTGGTGTCTCCATGGACATGGGCATTTCTGCTGGTGACGCCCACACACCAGCACCGGGCAGCATAATTCCCAAAGAAGCTGCTCGACAGAAACATGCAGGCAGGTCCATGGAGAGTCAACGCCTGGAAACTGACACGCAAGGCTGCAGGGTCTTGAGTAATCTTATACAACGGATCTGAGACTTTCGGGGAACGGGACCAACGTGGCCCAGCAGTTGGTGGGCAGAGTCAGCAGGCGCCACTAATGCCAAGGCAGCCATGTCTCAGGTGGGCATGGCGAGGCCCTTCTGGACAGTGGGCAGGGCCCGGAGGAAGTGGAGGTTAAGAGCCCATCTCTGCCCCTCAGAGTCCTGTACTTTCTGGTGGGGATTATCACATCACCGTGCAATCTGCCTGTGAAGACGCACTGGCTTCCTGTGCCTAGGAACTAGTGGCATTTGATTAAGGAATGATGGCAGAATCGACACCCATCTAGAGCTCAGCATGGGATCATCACCCTGTGATGCTGGTGCAGCTGCCTGGCCAGCGCTACAACCCCTCCTTGGTGTTGGGGTCCCGGGGAACCTCCTCAGAGAGCCTGAGCACACACCCATTACATCACAAGGCCTTCGTAGAGAAGGTACTGTGAGGTTTAAGCAGTTAAGGATGATGGAAGGACAACAAATATAGCTTCTTTGGTCAAAAAGGCTTTTGCACAGAACGATCAGAGGACCTCCTGCCGGCACCTGCACGTCCAGCCACCTCTAGACTGGAGTCCAGGGGGATGAAACCAAAGCCCAGAGGCTGGAAATGCAGTGCTGGGAAATGACTGCTTCACATCTAGAACGGGACATCAAATTCTCTTAACAAGTCATTAAGTGCTGAAAGAGTGACTGAAGTCAGTGTTCAAAGACAGAGGCACACATCATCCTATGAAGCTCCCAAATGTTATTAGGCTTTTAAGCCCTTCTTCCTTGTGGACTGTGAATGGGATGCCAAGAGTCCAGAATTCTGTGGTGGAAACTTCCACTAAAGCACCTGGCTTCTAGACTTTGACCACTGGAGGGGTGATGGTCATACTCAGCCATGTACAGAAAGTCCATCTGCGGGTGGTGAATAGGGCTTCATAAGTGTGTGTCCTGGGAATGCATGGATGATGGATGAATGGATGGAAAGATGGAAGGATGAATGGATGGATAGAAGGAAGGATGAATGGATGGATGACAGATGATGGATGGAAGGATGAATGGATGGAAAGATGGAAGGATGAATGGATGGATAGAAGGAAGGATGAATGGATGGATGACAGATGATGGATGGAAGGATGAATGGATGGATGATGGATAATGGGTGGATGGATGAATAGATGGATGAATGGATGGATGACGGGTGGAGGAATGAATGAAAGATGACAGATGGAAGGATGAATGGATGGATGACAGATGAATATGGCTGGATAATGGATGAATGGATGAATGAATATATGGATGCATGAATGGATGATGGGTGGATGAATGGATGAATGAAGGATGATGGATGGAAGGATGAATGGATGGATAAATGGGTAGGTGGATGAAGGATGGATGGATGAGTGGATGACCAATGGATGATGGATGGATAGAAGACAGAGGGATGATGGATGAATGATGGATAGATGGATGGAGGGATAATAGATGAATGATGAATGGATGGACAGATGATGGATGGTTGATGAATCAATGATGGATGGATAGAAGGATAATGGGTGGATGATGGATGATGGTTGGATGCATGGGTGATGGAAGGATGATGGACAACCACATCATAATAGAGAATTTGGCCAAATTCCAGCCTATCTGATAAGGTATCTTTCCTGTAGGGGAAAAGAATTAGCATAGGGAAGTGGTGGTCAACAGCCCATCTCTGCACCTCAGAGTCCCCCACTTTATAGTGAGAATTATACCACCACTGTGCGGTCAGCCTGTGGAGATGCGTGGGCTTCCTGTGCCGAGGAACTAGTGGCATTTGAAAAAGGGATGATGGTGGAATAAACAGCCACCTATTGTCCCAGACACAGTGAGTGAAGGAGCACTAAACCCTTGTGGTAACGTCATGCTTTCTTGCAAGTTCTTTAGAAAACAGAAGGCCACAGCTGCATGGGGAAAAGAAAACAGCACCGGAGAAGGGGCCAGGTAACGGACTGAGGCATCCTCCCCCCACCCCAACCCCACACACAAGAGGCCCGTCCAGGGGCAGTCAGCCACAGAAGCTGTTCTGGCTGTGTGTGTGCCTTTGTGGGAGGGGCCTTGAGGGGTAAACGGGTTTTCTGAGACACCTGCATGGGATGGAGCTGAAAATAAATGAAATAAGAGGTCACGAAGCTACAGCGATGAACCCTGGAGTGAGCACGTATTTCAGGACAAAAACCATAAAATGAGACATGTAATAGCTGAGAAGAATAAGAAGAATGGTGACCCTGAGTGTGCTGTCTCTGTCCTGAACACGTCGCATGCCCCTCCTCATCCGTTGCTTCCATGGTCCCCCAGGGGCGCTGCTGTCATTTTCCTCACTTTGCAGCCCAAGGGGTTCAGCCACCTGCCAAATTCCAAGGTCAGGAGTGCAGAAGGCAGGACTTGTGCTCGAATTCGTCCTCCCCTGGGGCGACTGCAAACAAGTCTGACTCTTAAAAGAAGCCAGGCACAAAAATCCATAGGCCACACATGGTGGCTTACACCTGTTATCCCAGCACTCTGGGAGGCCGAGGTGAGAGGATTGCTTGAGGCCAGGAGCTTGAGACCAGCCTGGGCAACATGGTGCATCCCTGTCTCTACAAAAAATGAAAAAATTAGCTGGGTGAGGTGGTGTGCACCTGTGGTCCCAGCTGCACAGTCCTACAGTGGGGTGGGAGGGTCGCCTGAGCCCAAGAGTTGGAGGCTGCAGGGAGCAGTGACTGCGCCACTGCCTTCCAGCCTGGGAAACGGAGTGAAATCTCACCTCTAAAAAAATAAAAGGGATTCCATTTACCTGAAAGTCAGGCAACCTCTAGAAAGCTGGAATACAGGAATCTGGTTACCCTTTGGTGAAGGGATGGTGGCCGCAAGGGGCCTGAGGGAGTTTTCTGGAAGGACAGGTGGAGCGTGACTCAAGCTGTGTGTTGGCCACACTGGGCCTGGCCGGCTGTGCGGAGCCATCGGCTGGGCACTAACCATTCCTGCATTTCTCAGGGCGTGTGTGACATCCTGGTACATTGAAAACACCCCATGTTACAAACACAGGACTTGCTGGAGGAGCTGAAAGGTTGACAGGCTGAGGAAGCCTGGAGCTCCCCACCAGGATGAGGAGCCAGAGAGTCGGGGAGTCAGGGCTGTGTGGACAGTGAGCCCAGGTTCCCAAGAAGGAGCCGAGTGTGATCCCGAACCCATGCTCGCTGACCTGTGACCAGCGCCCGGTTATTTTTAGCGCCTGCTCTTGGGCACGGCCGCGGTTTGACATTTCATCCTGAGCCGGCGCTGAGGCCGTGTTATTACAATCAATCCGGCCTCTCCGAGGGGCTGAGACTTTGCTCTGAAATAGCTTAGCCACTGAGCTTTCTGCCAAATGACCTTGTAAACTGTTTTCTGTGACACTGTGACTCAGGGGCGCAGGACTGAGGCAGATGTAGCTTCCAGGGTGGTGAGAATCTGTTGTTAGGCTCCCTGGACGTGCACTCCCTGCCCGGCCTCGGGGCCTCGGCTTCCCAGTCTGTAAAATGGAAGCTGGCCAGGCACAGTGGCTCATGCCTGTAATCCTAGCATTTTGGGAGGCTGAGGCGGGTGGATTGCCTAAGCTCAGGAGTTCAAAACCAGCCTGGACAACACGGTGAAACCCTGTCTCTACTAAAAGTACAAAATATTAGCCAGGCATGGTGGCATGCGCCTGTAGTCCCCGCTACTTGGGAGGCTGAGGCAGGAGAACTGCTAGAACCTTGGAGGTAGAGGTTGCAGTGAGCCGAGATCGCGCCACTGCACTCCAGCCTAAGTGACAGAGTGAGACTCTGTCTCTGAAAAAAGAAAAAAAAAGGAAGCAGTAATGGCATCTGGCTATACGGAGTGGGAGGTGTCACACATGAGCTCACACAGTGTCCAGCCGGGGCTCCGTGTGTGACAGACGTTGGTCTGTGACTACTCAGAGATGGTGGCATCAGCAGAGGGCACAGAAGGAGTGGGGAGAGGAACAGGAATGGATTGCTCTGGTTAGGATGAGGCCAGTGGGTCTGTGAGCCTGCCCCTGTTCTTAGTCCCCAGGGCGGACACCTGCAGCAGCTGCTAGGGTGAAAGAGGTGGCCAGTATCTCCTCTGGCCTACGGCCCAGGGCCTGGCCACAGAGTTAAGTCCTGTGCTGCCCCTATGCCAGTGCAATGAGGCAGAGCACCGGGCGAACCCCTGTGGCAAGGCGGCTGCCTGTGGTGGAATCACACTGGGGTGAGTTCCAGAGTCTGGTGGAAGATGGGGCTGGAGAGGTTCCACGTTCTAGCCTGGAGCAGCCAGGAAACAGGCCAGGAGGGGTGAGGGATGGCGGGACAGACTGTGGGATGCGGGGATAGACTGTAGGGGAACTGGGCAAGCCTCCAGGGAAAGAGAGAGAGAGAGAGAGAGAGAGGAAGGGGGAGCTAGGAGCATAGATTTCCGACAAGAACAAAAAAAGCCAGATGTGATTATTTTGCCTTTATTTGTAATTGGGCATCATAGCCTTCTTTCCCAGTTGTAGCTAAAAGAGAGGCAATGGCCAGGCGGGTGGACTACACCAGAGCCCTGAGTCTCATCAGGAAGTGCTAGACATTTGTCCTGGGATTTCTGTGCAGAGCAACACCTCTAACTGGTGAAACCCACAGCTCCATTGCGTCTTTATGAAGGACACCTGGGAGGGAGGGAGGGGAGAGAGGAGAGGAAGGGAGGGAGGGGAGGAAGGGAGGGAGGGGAGGGAGGGGAGGGAGGGGAGGGAGAGACAATCGACTCCAACAGGCAGCTTTTGTAGCTCAGAGGGGAAAAGAGAAAAGTCCCACACCATCCTTCTGCAGCCGCCATGAGGAGGGTCCCCCTTCCCATCTGCTGGGAAACCAGGATCTAAGCTAATGAGCCCATGAGGGTCCCCACTGGCTTTGTGCATGCGGCCAGCAGTGCTCCCATATCAGACAAGCAGCTTTTGGGGACTGGGGCCTCCTTTGTGACAATCTAGGACCTGCAGGCTCCTGTTGTATGCTCACCATGGGTTCCCCGGCTACATCGCGAGGATGACCACACAGGAGTCCGCAGAGCCAGGAGCCCAAACGCCAACGGACAGTGGCAGGGACTGCAGCTGCTGGGCCACCTGGGGACGTCAAAGCTTTTCAACTGTTTGCAAAAATGCAAAGGCAGGATGTTTTGCATTAAACCAAAAATTCCAGTTTTCTTTTCTCCCAACTCACCACATGATCAAGAATGACAGGCTCTGTGCCTGGCGCTTTGGCAGGAGCCCAAGAAGAACTGGAGTTTTGTTTCCAGGTGCGGGGCAGGGGCCCAGCCATGCCACCTGACCCCACCCTGATGCCAGGCAATGGTGCAGGGAGGCATGTCCTGGGCCTCTAGGGAGGTCCTGGCCCCTTCCTGCCACCCCATGGCTGCCGCCCAGCTGCCCCTCACAGAAAACGTTACAGTGAGGACCCTCTAAATCCTCCTGCCCACAGTTCCAGAGCTGTTCTCAAGACAACGAATATCGAGGCCCACATTCAATCTGTGTTTTGAGAGGCAAAATAAATCTGTTGGTCTCAATTCAGCTGCACTGCCAAGGGTCATATCCATGTATTCATTATCAGCAAAGCTCAGGCCCAGTACATATTTGGCCTATGGTCCTTTCATAAGCCAGTGATGAGACAGCGCAGGGACTCCTCTTAGGGGCCTGTTAGGCACCCCCAGCATGGAAATAAAGGAAAATCTTGAATGCCTTCAAGGGCAATTCCAGGCACCCAGCGAGCTCTGAGAAGTAAAGGAGCAGCTTGATAAGCAAGAAGGTAACAGAAGCCTAGAACAGCAGCCCGCGAGGAGGGCAGAGCCTCCGAATGTTCAGGCCCTGTGGAAACCAAAGGTAACATCTTGGTCTATGTCCTTGAGTTGTTTTTCAGAAACCTGGACCCCCCACAGAAGGAAGATGCCAACCACTGTCACGCAGACGTCAGAGAAGAGGAAACTAAGGCCTGAACCCTGATCGCTTTTTCTTCCAAAATTCTTCCTGAGGGACCTGAAGAAAGTCATACGCACCAGCCAGACCTCAGCCTTCCTTTCTGTTGACCCCAAGCTTTTAGGCAAATCCTTAACCAACTGCAAATCAGAGAATCGACGTATCCACCTATGACCTGCTGGCCCCCACTTCCAGGTGTCCTGTCTTTTAGGCCACGTATTAATTTGTGATTTTGCCTGTAGCTTCTGCCTTCCCCAGATGTGCCCCTGCCTTTAAAAACTGTTGCATGCAAGCCAGCAAGGAGGTCAGGTCTCAAGTGGGAGTTGCCCAGTTCTCTCTGCTTGGCACCCTGCCAATAAATGCCCACCTTTCTCTCACTGTGAAACCTTGGTATGGAGGCTTGGCTTTACTGTGCTAGGCAAGTGGACCCCAGGTGGGTTCACTAACAGTGACAGGGAACAAGGAGAGAGGCTGGGGGACTCAGAGGCCAGGCCCCTGGTGCCTGGGACAGGTTCAGTGAGTGGGTGGCCAGAGGGACCTCCACTCTAGGGAAGGGGTGGCTGCTTCTTGCCTACAGCTGGTGATAGCTTCCCTGGGACACAGGCTGTGGTTGTCAGATGCTTTTCAAAACTGTTTTTAAGAGAAAGAAAACTGGTCAGTTTTCAGGTGAGACTGGAGGGAAGGTGGCATGGTGTGAGGACCCCAGAAAGCTGCCTTGTCGCTAGAACACCAGGGAGCATGGAATTCTGGGCCTGGCTCCCTCCTTGAGAGCCATGCGCCTGGTGGCCTGGTGCCTTCTGTGCCCTGGTTTCCACCTGCAGCCTGGAGAGAACAGCAAGGACGCAGCCTGTGGGGCTGCCGTGAGGTTGGCATGAGATGAGCACAAAAGTTCTCAGACAGCCCCAGGCCCTTTGTTAACATTGGGTCAAGTCAACAGAGGGTCTGTTCCAGAAGGAAGTCAGCCCTGGCAGTGGTCCTGGCCAACTCGCAGAGACCCTGGATGCTCCCTTTCCACCATGTGCCCAGCACCCCTGTGGCATCACAGCACATGGGCCCGAGCAATGGCCACAGGAAGTCCCTGGGGCAGGAAGGGCCAGACCCTGGGACCAGCTGCAGTAGGACAGGACTCCAGGCCAGATGGAAGGGGCCAATGACTGCTGATAGCTGTGTGTGCCTGGACAGGGAAGAATGGACGCCCTACCTGTCGGACAAAATCCTGTGAGGTTTCCAGGGTTGCATTGCTCATTGATGGCACAGCCCCCTTCATACACTTTGCAATTGGAGGGCGCACGTGCTTTGAAAATGAAAAAAACCCAAAACTCTACGGGTGCTCCGATCCGACTGTTAACAATCAGAATTTGATAGACTGAATTTGTAATTGGCCAAAACAAACAAGCAAACTAAGCAAGCTCAATCGCAAATCCATCCACGTCCCGCAAACACTGACAGGCCGGTCCTCTTTCAGAAATTTTCACTTCCCGTGCTCACAGCCATGAGCTTCTGTGAAGAGCAAGGAACAGATGTGCTCCTGGGGCGTGTGCTCTCATCGTCAGCAGCTGCCCCAAAGGGCCACCTGCTGTAGGTCCCCAGGTGCCACTGAGAAGCGAGACAGTGGGTCCTGGAACTCTGCCCCAGCATGTCAGCGAGTCTTTGGAAGCCAGCGCCGAACATTGCTAAGTGACTGCTCGCGAAATGATTTTCCCCCTCATCACATTCGTCTCCCTCCCATGACCTACTTTTGGTCTTTTGTAAGTCGGCACTTGTAGAACTAGGTCATGATGTGAGTGGGGCTTTGGCGATGGATGTTTTAATAGACTCCCCTTCGTCTAGGCCTTGGACCAGGTGAAGCTTATTATGAAGTAGAAATGGGCAACCTGGAAGAGGTGCGGTGGATTGAAATGATCGGGTCCCACTGTTTCCCATGCAGGACAGTCCCCTCCTGGGCCTGGCTATCAGAACTCTCGGGGTCTTTTCTTCAAGAGTCACACTCACATGCACACTCCAGTCACTGCCACGGTTAACCCTTGAGAGGCGATGAGCTGCTGAAGCGACTGCCCACACAGCCTTGATTAGAGAGTGTTCAGGGTCCATGGGCCAGACCACCGGGCGGCCCAGGAACCCGGCTGCAGGACAGGAGCCTCACCCAGGTTTACTACTCAGCATCCTTAAGAGCCAGCAAGTTCACCCACACCCCAGTAAACACACGGGCTTGATGACAGACCTTGCAGCCGAGGAACTGAGAATAAATCAGTGCGGATGGAGGTTGTTCTCAACCTACTGTGAAATCTCAGCATCCCAGCAGGCAAGCTTCGCAGTTCTCAGGGGCAGATAGAGGGAATGCTTTCTCTGTAGGAATCTTATCGGGAATGTAAGAATTTTCCAGATATTTATTTTACAGTATACCCATGAAAAAAATGAGTTTCACAATTTAGTGTATCAGTGCCCTCAGAGCAAGAAATCAATGCTGAGGACGAAGATACGGGCAGGCATCTGGGACGTCTTCATCTCAGGCAAAGTGATTAGCTCCGTGTCTGATGAAGTGGCTCAGAGGTCTAACGTTTGCCGGACGCTTGGCAAGCATGAACATCTGCTTGTCTTTCTTTCTCTGGCTACAAAATGGCCACAAAGTTGCTTAATGCATACACACATTTTATGATTCACAAGCCTATTTGTAAAATGCTACAAATAGTCTTAAGTGGGTGTTGGGACGTGCCCACTGCTGGTCAAAGCAGACAGAAGCTTCTTTGAGGATCTTTTTCTTGGTCGCTGCAGAGGGGGCATCTCCGAGTCTGCCGTCCAGTTCAGTAGTTTGCTTTAGGGGAAGGACTTTTTAAAATGAATTCTGCATTGTGGTGAAACACATGAGTTTGTGTGGCAGCAGGTGCAGAGCAGGGTCTTCCTGGCACAAACCATGGAGTTAGAGGGGCAGGAGGGGATCCAGACAAGGAAACATGACTTCCAGGCCACAGCCCCAAATGTGGATTTCTAGGTCCTGGTGGTGTGGAGTGGGGCTGGCGTTCCCCAGGTGATTCTGACGTGCACACTCCTGGCAGTGGCACAGGTAGGTGATAATTCCAAAAGGCAAGGCCTGCCTACTCCATGCGTGACACAGTCCTGCTCTGCTGGTATACATGTTGCCTCATTCACTTGTGATATAGTTTGGATATTTGTCCCCACCAAATCTCATGTTAAATGGAATCACCAGTGTTGGAGGGGACTGGGAGGAGGTGTTTGGATCAAGGGGGTGGATCTGGCATGAATGGCATGGGCCATCCCCTTGGTGATGACTGAGCTCCTGCTCTGAGTTCTCAGGGGACCTGGTTTTTTAAAGGTGTGAGACACCTGCCCCCACCTTTCTCTCTCTCACTCCTGCTTTCATCATGCGACATGTCTGCCCCAGCCTCACCTTCTGCCATGATTGGAAGCTTCCTGAGGCCACCCTTGAAGCTGAGCAGATGCTGGCACCATGCTTCCTATAAAGTCTGCAGAACCATGAGCCAATTAAACCTCTTTCCTTTATAAATTACCCAGTCTTGGGTATTTCTTTATAGCAATGCAAGAACAGCCTAATACAATTTTCACCTGCCTCCTCTAAATAATGGAGGACACACCTTCCCACCCCTGTAATCCCCCAAGTAATCCCACCATGGGTCTTTAGCCACCAATTGGTAATGGGAGCTACCTGGTCCTGAGGTTGGTCATCACCCCTGGCACCCGTGGCCATTCCTGGGTCAGTAGACAGTGCTGGCATTTTATGTGGAACGAATCTCTCTTCTTTATGGGACCCCATCAACCCAGCAGGCATGTGGGTGTTCCGATAGTAAATGTGCGCGTCCACATCTTTGACAGAGGCTAAGGCAGGGGTTGGCCAACTCCAGCTTCCACACAAACTCCCATGCACCAGACATCTCCTCCAGATTTGGGGCTTGTGCCTTACATCACAATCCTCCTGGGCAAATCGAAACTCCATGGAATGCACGTTCTTGCCCCCGCCAAACACACAGCACACACCAAGTACACATTCTCATGAGTGTCCTTCCCTGAGCTCCACACAGTGGGAGTGCTGAGAGCACAGATGCTGGCATACTGCAAATCGCTAAATTTCCGGGTTGAAGATCTTTCTGATCAGATTTTCAAACAACTTTAAATGAATAACACTCCACTGGAAAACATGCCCAGAGTTATATAGGCTTTCAATAGGAACATTTCGAATGCTGAATATAGATGCAGCTGATATTTACAGCTATCTCCAAATGATGTGAACCCAGCCATTAGCTAAGTTTACAGTTGATTTTAATGAGAACCTTCACCATGTGGAAGAACCCCCACCCCTTTTCCCTCTTTCCCTCCTTTTTTACCCCTAAAATATGAGGCTCTGCTCATTACATCCTCAGATGCCAGCTGCGTTGAGAGCTTGCAGCCACCAGCATCTGCCAGTGGAAGTCCACCGTTTTCCTGAGACTTTGATAAGGCAGGTAATCCCTGGACTGTGACATCAGACACCCAGAGCCTGTCCGCCGACTGGTGCAACCTCAGCCAAGTCTCGGAATTTCAGCCCCTTCTTTCCCTTCCATGATTGTCACTCCTGTCCCCAACTCCTCCCTCCTGCCTGGTCTGGCCTTCAGCCCTGGGGTATGGGACAGCTGTGTGTGCACATCTGGTCCTGGCATGATGGTCCTATCCCCCACCCTGGTACCCCCACTTGCCATGCTGCTGGGGGGCTGGGAAGAACCCTCCCCTAGCTCCTCATGCATCATTCACATGCTGGTCTTCCCCTGTGCCCACCTCGAATGTCTCCTTCTCCAGGGAACCTAGTTTGATGCCCCTAACACTGATGCCCACCTCACAGCCCACAGGTCGCCCACCTGCAGTCACCAAATCATGCCTGCCCTTGTCCAGGCCTCACTTCTCTTGTGCTAATGTTCCCTGGGGCAGGATGTGAGTCCCTCCATGGGCAGGTCCCTCTGTGGGCAGGAGGCAAAGTTTGGGCACTGGCTGGTGGTGGGGCTCTGAGAGCTGGGGATTCCGCTTAGACACGGACAAGGTGATTTCCTCCATGCCCCAAGTTCTCGGCCGTCTCAGAGGACCAACCATAGACAGGCAGCTGGCTCTCCTGCTGCAGGATGCCATGGCCTTTGTGCCTAGGCCCACCCTACCATCTGCAGGGGGGTGGGTTTGCTGCTCCAACCAGGTGCAGTGAACCCCACACCTCCTCCAAAGACCGACTTAGAACCCAGGCAGGTCCAGGTCCATGCTGTGTGTGCTGTGAAGGCCTGGGTGAAGCCTGTGAGAGGCTGCCTCTGCCCTGAGAATGCCAACACAACAGCCAGTGCTGTGGAGGCAGAGTGGGGAGCGGGTGGAACCCAGATCCCCGATTCCTGAGCCACTCGCCAACCCAGCCCAAGCCCACCTTACCCTCTGGGCTCCACGTGGCAAGTCTGCATCATTTTTGTCCGGCCGTATATGCCAGTAGAGGCTTCTACGGCGCTCGAGAGCAGGTGAAGAAACTGCTCCAATCCCAGTGGCGACTCACACTAAGCCAGGGAGTCCAGGTGGGACAGAGCCAGGGATTCACTGCCCTTCCTGAGGCCAGCCTGGCTTTCAGCACTGCTGTTTAGAAGCCACTGGGATGCCCCCTCCTGCCACCAGGTCCTCCTGAACACACACCCCTGTCTTGGTTCTCTCTGAATTGCAAACCCTGCCACAGCCTGCTCTGTCTCCCATCACAGTGGGCTCCGCCACTGTCCACCTGCTCTCCTCAGCGAGGGGCCCTTCTCAACCCAGGTGACCCAGCCTCAGTCACCAGCTTGTCATTAGCAAGCTCAGGGCTGACCGCACAGTCCTCAGTCAGCCAGCGGGATGGGGGTGGGGCCCCTTGTGTGGCTGACAGTGTGCACAGGCACGAGAAGTGGCCCCAGTCACTGAGGACCAGCTTGTCATCTGGTGGGGACTTCTCCAAGCTGCTGTCCCCCACGGTGAGCATTAAGACCCAACTCAATAGGGGGCATATGGGCTGCCTGGGACATTTTGTGTTTTGCTACATAGACTCATTTGCATATTTACTTCCACTCTTAGGAGGAGGCAATGTTCTCTGACAGCATTTATTTACACACTGACTGTCTGATTGACCAAACACATTTTTAGGGACACAGGAAGGATGCTTATGTTTGTACAACATTAAGGGAAAATGCGCGCTGCAAACTTGAATGCCCAGCATGGTCTCACTGCACAGCAGTGTGCACGGAGGCAGTAGGATATGACCCCCTCCTGACAGTGATGCCTTTCCCGTGGTGGAGTCATGGGCAGTTTAAATTACCTTGTTTATATGTTTTAAAGCAAACCTTTTATTTTAGAATAGTTTTAGATTTACAGAAAAGTTGCAAAGATAGCACAGAGAGATCCTGCCCTGTTTCCCCTGCTGTTCACACCTTACCTCAGTATGGAACATTTGTTAGAATGAGTGTCAGTACATTGTTATTAATGAAGTCCAGAGTTCATTTGGATGGCCTTTGTTTTTCCCTAATGCCTCTTTTCCGTCCCAGGATCCCACATGACATTGAGCTAGGAGTGTCCTTGAACTCCTCTTGGCTGTGATGCTTTCTCAGATTTTCCTTGTTTTTGGTCACCTTGATGGTTTGAGGAGTATGGGTCAGGTATTTTGTAGAAGGTACCCCCCCCTTTTTTTTCTTAGCAAAAACATTTGTTTTTCTTTGAGTGAAAGCTAGTCCCTGAGACCCAGTGAACCCCACCTGTTCTGTGGGTTTTACTTAAAATTTCCTCTCGCAAAGCACAACTTCTAGGAAGAGCAGCCCGGCCACGCACCGCTGGCCAGCAATCTCTCACACTCCCTGAAAACCCTCCATCTCCATTTGGATTCCTGGCTTCCAATAAGGACTAAAAATAAACCAAATCTACTTACAAAGTAGCTGTTGAGTGAGCTAATTTAACACCGCATTATCTGAAGACGGTTATTATAATCAAGATGGCTGTGCCTTGTTCTACAATTTCCTAATTAGATGCCATACCAAAAGCTATTCTAGCTTTTAGAAAAATTACCTTTGGGGAAAATGTATATATTTATAAATGTCTGTTGTGTATATGTGTATATGTATTTATTTTTAGTTGTTGCATCTGACTCAAGAAACTACATTCTGGTAAAAAATCTCACACATGTTGCAAATTCACTTAGGAAAACAAAATACTCAAAGGTCTCAAAATGGGGCATATTTCACTAAAGTTGCACTGTTGGAAAACCAGCATGGTTACGAGCCAGTGAGTCGAGTAATTTTAATTCTTCCAGCAGCCTGGGGCGTCCACAGCCTCATGTCTGATAGGTGGACCTTGCTGTTTCTTTGAAGTACTCTGAAAACCTCCCAACCCACAAGGTCCACGGTTCTTTTCTCAAACATTTAAACCCTACCCAGCACCAGCCTCCAGCCTCTGCTTTCTCCCAGCAGTTCCCATCCAGCGTGAATAAGACAGAGCAGGTCCCAATGAATAGATCTCACCTTGAGATCCCCAAAAAGCCTCTTGTGAGTTGCTGCTCTCATAATGTGCAGATCCACCCTATACTAGAGTTGGCTCGGCCTTTTTCATATGCAGACTTATCTGTATATGTAAATACGGCAAAATGATTGGCACCTAGTAGGTACCATGTAAATAGCCATTGAACTAATTATTTGATACAATTAATTCTCTGATACAATTCTGCCCAACTTGCAGAGTTGCCAAAATGAAAGCTTAATCCTTAAGGGAGAAAGAAAAAATAATCATGTGGATACAATGAAACGCATTCAGTAGTGAGTTCTTCAAATTTCTTTCACCAAATAGACCCCAGAAAGCCAGCTGCAATTGAGAGCCAGATCACCAATGGCAGGAGCGTGAACTGAAGAAATACATGCAACCAAACTGTTTAAACATTTACATTGCAGTCATAATGTTTCAAGTTTAAGGCTGAGCCATTACTGTGACTGGATTTTCATAAGGACAGAGAATTGTCTAGAGTTTTGTATTCTGCTTGCACCACATATGCAAAGAAGAGGCATGTGTGTCTTTACTCTCCATCAAATGCAGACATTTCTGAACTGGTCATTTTGGGAAAGACGCATTTCTGTCATAGTGTGTCACACACACTGTTTACTCCCCTTGATGTAAATATTTAATGCAAATAATAAAGTCACTTTGGTTTTGTTGTTCTCCATATTCAGAATTCTTATGGGGAGCCAATGACTCTCAAATCCCATCCGGTGTGAGATTAATTTATGATACTTGAGCTGCATTTGTCTAATTCAACTACCAGGTTTTGGTACCATCTCCAGACTTCTAATGGACCTGGCGGACTCCTGCATGTCTGAATTTCTTTCTCAACACATCAACAGAGATTTTCCACTTTTATTAATAGGGAAGATTTAATGAAGAATGGAAACTTCATGTGAACCTTTGCATACTACGAGTCAATCGATAAACCCATTCGTCTTAACACAAGCAAATGTGAGGACTGGACTTCCCTAAAAACACACGAGAACATTAGCATCTTAGGAGTGAAGACTCATGTGCCAATTCTTTCCATCTTTCTTTTTCCCGCCAACCTGCGCTGAGTGTCTGTGGCACGCCAGGCAGCATGTCAAGCGTGGGGTCAGGGGTCAATCATGGACTACACGGGAAAGAACAGAAGTGGCTGCACCCATGCCCCCTTGGCCCCTGGCACAAACATTCCTAAGCAAGGGCTGAGTGGAGCACAAGCGTTAAGAAGGGCACTTTCCCCCAGTCCATGTTGACACTGGGGCCACCTGCACAGTCCCAAAGCCGAGTGCTGGCCCCCTTCATCTGCCGTGCTGATTTCTCACCTCACGATCACAGGCTGCAAAGACAAAAGGAAGAATCCCCCTCAGAACCTTTCACTCCTGAACTTAACACTATGCTCCCATTGATTGGATTCCAAAGTGGGCCATCCTCAAGCTACGCCTAACTCCCAGAAATGCTCTGAAACATACTGACTCTGGGTTCGGAGGGTTTAGGGCTCATTTCCAGCCACCCTCCAGACAGGCCGGGAGCCAAAGGCCATAGCTGATGATGGTGCCAGGCTCTCCTGCTTTTGTCTTCAGTTAACTCTTTAGGCACCACCTTGCTGCAAACATTGAAACACCTCACACCAAACCAAATCTGCCCAAGAGCCTCGCTGGCGTCACCTACCTCCCTTCCCAGACATGAATGAAAGCAGATGCAGATCTGAAAATAATCTCTACAAGGAAAAGAGCCCACAGCCCTACATCTTGAGCAAAATGTTAAAGAGTGAACAGTGAACGCTGAGCTGGGAGACGAGAGAGAAACGCCCTCCTGCACACTCGAAGGCTCTGGGTGGCCTGCCTTGGCTACATTGTCTTTTACTTTCCCCATTAAATCAGCCACTTCTTCTAAATCAAGCCCTTGGGGAGAACGCGGTGAAAATGCCGAGGCTGTGTGTGCGAGTGTGGAAGCGGAGCGTGTGTTTTCTGACCGACTTGGTGCTGAGATCACGGGCAGTGCCACCACACACAGCCGTCAGGAAAGAGTCCATGTAATTGTTCTTCTGGTACCAATTTAGGCCGAGTCAGGTTCGCAGGTGGCAGAGATGCTGTCACTTCAATGTCCAGATTGTGCCTGACATGCCGGTGAGGCTGGGTGTTTAATGAGGGCCGGAGCCTGGATTCCCTGCTCCACTGAAAAACAGCCACACATGTCTGCACCTGGAGGAACGCGGTCAGGACAAAATGGCTCCACTGCCTACGGTGGCATCTTGGGCAGTCACAACCTCTGCGGGCTTCAAAAGCCCCCTCAGTTGAGAACCTCTGGGTTAAAGGAAGAGAAGGCCCAGGGTATCACCATAAACACCCCACCTGTCTAAGGTCATGTTTAAGGAACCATCTCAAGCATCATTTTAGTAGATGTGTCCCTGGAGACAGTGAGAAAAAACACAATCTAAACGTCTGAGTATCAAATAGGCCTCCTTGAGAGAGGGACCTCCTGGATTTCAGGCTCAGCCAGCCTCAGCCATAGGAAGACGTGGGCAGACCAGAGGGCAGTGGAGGCTCACGCCCCCGTGTGTGGCTGGCCATGAAGCCAGCCCGTGGGAACAGGCCCCAGTCTTCAGTATCACCTGCAGGATCTGAGGCACAGAGCTCTGAATCCTGGGACCTGAAAGCCCTCCAAGAAAGTTGCAAATAGTGAGGTCCTTGTTCCCAAGACAGGTGTGCCTCAGTACAACAACAGGCCACGGGAAAGGCCACCACAGCCCAGGGATGGCGACTGGGAAGGGAGCGTATCTCAGGCCCCTACAGAAAACCAGACCACAAATGGCCTCGCTGGCCAACCTGCTCATGTTCTTCTCCCTGCCAGGGTGAGCCAAAGACACACAGAGTTCAGATGGCAAAAATACCTTCACATTGGAAGAACAAATGCCAGTACTCAGATGAAATTCAAAAGAAAACTGTGTCCTAATATGCCCACGGACTTGACATGTTGAATAACATTAAATATAAATTGTTTAATAAACAATAATTATGTAATTGATACCATTGTTTAATAATAATTTATTTAATGATAAATAAGAGAATGTGGCTCATTCTACATTGGATTCAATTACCCTAAAGCCAAATGCTATGCCCTGAATTCAAGGTAAAGTATGACCTATGTTCTTATGACATATGACCTCTAACATATGACCTACATCCTTCTATGAGACTTGAGGAGATTTAGGGTAAGTGACGACCCTACCCCAACATCCAGGACACATTTACTCTTCAGCATTCATGATCTCAAATACTCTACTCACGCAGGAAAAACATCTGGGCTGCTTTTTCTGAAGAAATTTTCTATTCGCTTTTAGTCATGCTGGCTGATTATCTTTACTCTTACAACCTCTTTTCCTATTTTCCTTTGTCCTTTTTTCAAAGCAAGTCCTCCATATTTGCAATGTGGAGCAACCGATTGAAGATCTGCTCAACGCCTGCCTGACTCACCCTTCTCCACCTGCAACTCTGAACGGATACATTTCCTGTTGGCCCAGTTGAGCTTCTTCTCTTCCCAAAGGACCTCACCCTGATCATGTATGTCCCATTTCTTAGAGCCAGCTGTTCCATCCACAAACACCTCAGGACATCTGTAGCCCAACCGCATGCAAGGGGCCTTCTGTCCAATTCTTACCAAGGTCTTGCTGGGAAGAGCACTGCTCACAGTATTTATAACTTGTCTATTTTTTGAGGCATTCTAGTTTCTCCCTGGGATTCAATCAAGCCAATAAAAGAAAATTCATTTAGGCATAATCATCTATGATGCAGAAATGCTCATGGGGAGCGACACTTCGATGTGATCCCACTGTTTTAGTAAATAAATTGGCCCAAACATCCACAAGGAACCCTCCACTGTGTTTTCTCCAGAAATGTTAAGAATGTGGTTTAATATATTATTTGATGTCTGCAATATACGAGCTGCAGAGCAGAATAATTCTTATGGAATAAGCTAGTTCTGAAGAGTAATTTCTGCCAGTAACAAAAAAGAGAATAAAGGTGGTTTCTCCTTCATGACGTTGGTGACTGTTTTGAGTGCTCTTATTTTCCTCTATCCTTTGGACACCGGGAAGCTCACAGCCATACAGGAGTCTCACCAACAGTGACAAATTGTGCAGCACCAGGGTTAGAGGGAAGATTTTCACAGATGACTCAGCAGCAAAGGGAACAATTCTTAACCACACAACCACAGACAATGTGCCATCTGGAACTCCTCTTTCAGTGAGCTGGAAAAATAATCTCTAGCTATGTATTCTTAGCATTTTCTTTAACCCAAAACACTTCCTGAACCAGTGGCATACACCAAAAGAACAACCTTCACCTCACCGGAGGCCAGTCCCAGGGCAACCCTGGGAAACAGAAGGCATAATCCTGGAAAATGGTAGAGATTTAGAGATGGAAGCTTCCAGGTTACACTCAGGAAAAAAGAAACACCCTAGACCACCAGGTTGCTAAGATGGGAAAAGCACCTCACAGTGGGAGGAGGTTTTAAGGTTCCCATTGAAATTCTGTGTTCTATCTCATTTGGGCCTTGTAGATGCTGCATTGAAGGAGAGCTTCACCATTTTCTATGATGGTTTCTCAGGTTAGATCATCCATGTCAACTGCTTTTTTTCTGGTTCACTGCTTGGCTATCTCATCCCCTCCCACAACTTCGTTTGCACAAGTTTGACCAGGAAAGACCATGCAATGCCGTCAGTCTAGGAAACTGTGACCCGCAGCCCCCATATCCCCACTGAAGGGCGTTGGCCTGGGCTAACGTGCCCACTCGGTTCATCTTACTTTACACGGGGTCCTCACTCAGGCATCCTCAGAGGAGCCAGGGGAGTGGAGAACACGTTCTCACAGGCGCAACAGGTATGTACAAAGACAAGCGTGTCCAGCGTTCGCACCAGAATCACTTACCTAGAAAGAAGAGAACAGAAAAGTTTCATTAGTTGAGTTTGGTGGTTCGTCCCATAATGAGTGACTCCCTGATGAATGGTGGAGACAGCGGCAGGGTGGCACTCGTGGAGACAGTGAGTATTCTGGTGCCCTCTGTTAGTCTGCAGGGCATGGCATGCTTGCCAGAACATGCTCCTTCTGCATGGCCTTTGAGCCTGACCACAGCTCTGCTGGGCAACCGGCGTCAGCGTCTCCGGGCTGCAGAGATGCAGGCCCGAAGATTTTGAGATTCTGCAAGGATGGGGGCAGAGACAACAGTGGGCCTCTCCACTCAGCCAGGCCTTGTTCCAGCTGCACTGCTCACCTAATAAATGATTCCCACCTGGACCCTCCGTGGCCAGGTAGGGAGCCAGGTAAACCCCGACACTTCTTCTCAGCATTGCCCAAGTAGGCCACACTCCATTTGTCTCCATCTCCCCAGGCCTCTCTCTTTCCACCCCTCTCTAGCCGCTCTTCTGCACGGAAGCCAGACGTCATAATGTACTAGCTGTATTATCGCAAGCTGCAGGCTTCAAGGAATGATTGCCATTTAAACTATGAAGCTCTAAACATCAGATAAGGAGACTGGAGGTGGTAGCACCTCCCCCAGCCTGAGTCTATTGTAGCTCAGAGTAGGGGCGGATGTGGCCTGTTCTGGGGTCTACAGAAACGTAATTCTGGTCCTAACCAGAGAAGACCTTGGAAATCATGAACTGTTGGAGAACATTCTCTCCTCTCCATTTCATCAGGGCCATTCCCAGGGGCCTGCCTGCTGTGCACACAGGAATGACACGATGTGGAGGAGAAACGTACTTAGCACATCACTGCACAGAGAGCCGAGTGCTCCAGGAACTTGAAGACTTTGCATTTCTGGCCTCCACACCAAGAGTGGCCATGTGGGCCCAAGGGCTTGCCCACATTGGAGGCTGGATGTCCCCCGAGGGTGCACCCACATTGGAGGCTGGATGTCCCCCGAGGGCGTGCCCACATTGGAGGCTGGATGTCCCTCGAGGGCGTGCCCACATTGGAGGCTGGATGTCCCTCGAGGGCGTGCCCACATTGGAGGCTGGATGTCCCCTGAGGGTGTGCCCACATTGGAGGCTAGATGTCCCCTGAGGGTGTGCCCACATTGGAGGCTAGATGTCCCCCGAGGGTGTGCCCACATTGGAGGCTGGATGTCCCCCAAAGGCGTGCCCACATTGGGGGCTAGATGTCCCCCAGTGCATGCCCACTTGGGACCTAGATGTCCTCCAAGGGTGTGCCCACATTGGAGGCTGGATGTCCCCTGAGGGTGTGCCCGCATTGGAGGCTGGATGTCCCCTGAGGGTGTGCCCGCATTGGAGGCTGGATGTCCCCCCAAGGGTGTGCCCACATTGGAGGCTGGATGTCCCCCCCAGGGTGTGCCCACATTGGAGGCTGGATGTCCGCTGAGGGCGTGCCCACATTGGGTGCTGGATGTCCCCGAGGGTGTGCCCGCATTGGAGGCTGGATGTGCCCCGAGGGTGTGCCCGCATTGGAGGCTGGATGTCCTCTGAGGGTGTGCCAGCATTGGGGATTGGATATCCCCAGTGCCAGTTCAACCTCAAGGCTCGTTCTGGATCTGGGCTGTGAGGCTATAGGTCAAGTGCTTGACAGGCCAACGATACGAAGTAAACAGGATTTATAAAGACTACGTATTAACATGTACAGAAAATACCTCTGCCTAACGCTGCAGAGACAGCTCCTCTTCCCATCAGTTAACAGCCCGACTTTCATGTGAACACTAGCTTATGCTACGTGGGTGTCTGCGCCTCCCAGAGGTCTGCTCCTCTCCATGTCTTGAGAGGAAAGAGCACACCTTGCAAAGCACAGGCATTCCCTGCCTTCTGTGTCTTCCCAGCGCAGCCAGTATTCCTGGTTACTCAAGTCTCTTCGCAGTGAGCTGCAGGGCCTGAGACGCGCGCAGTCAGCACAGGCAGCCGCCCAGGTGAGAAGCCACTGCGTTTCCTTTCTCTCCACATCGTGATGTGGAATTGTAATGAGCAAGTGCTGGGGACTCTGCTCCCGAGCAAGCATCTGAATTCACACTACAATTCCGAACGTGAGTGAGCAATGGCTTTATCATCGGTGATTATTGTACACGCGCCTGCCTCAGTGCCCATCTTTTATCACCACTGTGTATCCTCTGAAAATTTTAATTTCCATTTCACAGTGCAGAACTATGATGATACTTTCATTATTTAACAAACACAACAGTCGTGTGAACGTGTTATAGACATGCAGGACTGTCCCAAGGCCAGGGGATGCCCTGCTCCTTCAGCTGGGCCACTGCCTCCTGGCTGAGGATGCCACAGTGATTCCGAAGGGGAAGTGACAGCCTTGTACCCGGGGCCATTGTCATAGCAAGGACAGTCACCATAAAACTAAGAATAACAGTTCTCATGGCCCAGCCCACGACTCGGGGACACGTGCGCTGTGCCCGGGACTCCTGGGTGCTTTGCATGATGGCTCCACTGACCCTTCTGGCCACCCCTGCCACAGACAGAATTGACACCATATCTGGGGAGGAAACAAGGTTCCGTGGTATAGGTAGGGGGTGGCAGGAATGCTCAGAGGCATCCGGCTTAGGGCACAGATGAATTCAGGGTCTCCTCATCGCCCCCAAAACCTCGCTCATAAGCCCTGCTCCTGGCATCTACTCTGCACAGAGGTGAGGAGCTCAAGGTGGATGCCCCCGTGTTCCTGCTCTCGTGGGATGGCAGGTGGCACCGGCCTGTGTTTGTGGGCCGAGATCTGTCATGTGTCTGCAGGCTGAGGTCTACATTCTGGCTTGGAGCCCTCCTCCCTGTGTGACCTCGGGGACACTGTCTAAAGCATGAGGGCCCAGTTAGATAAAAAGGTGGCCCACAATAAACCCTGAGTCCCCCAGCACACACATGCTCGCCTTCTTTAAAGCAGGGTAGAAGGGAGGCACTGAGAATGAAGTCACAGCTGCCATTCATTGAATGCTTGTTCTGACCTGGCACACCTGCACCCCAGTCCCACATAACCTTCAACAGGTCAGAGCAGTAGGCACTGCTATCCTTCCAGGTGGGGAAACTGAGGCATGGGGGTGAAAGGACCTGGCCAGAGTGAGCAGCAAGAGGGTCCGGGGATGTGCCCCCAGTCCAGACACTCCTGACTGCCTGACACTGAGGATTAGTGGGCAAAGCTGCCCACTAGCTTCCCTGAACAGGGGTCCAGGAGCTACAAAAACACAACCACGGACGGGTTGACTTCTACAGTCACGGTGCAGGGAGGCTGGGGAGGGACCTGGGTGTCCAGAGCTCCTTCTCATGGGCAGTGAGGACCACCGTAATCACAGAAACCTCCCCCCATGCAGCCTGGAGGCTGTGCGGCCTGTGAGTCACAATCCACCCCCCGTCTACCACTTAAGGCTCAGGACTTAAGTTCTATTCTCTCATGGAAGGAAACTCACTCCGAGGAGAGAAGCCAGGGCTGGACGTCAGGTTCACCCATCCTGTACAGAAGACAGCTGGAGTAAAGGGCTAGGGCAAATCATCCAACCCACGGCCCGCAGACCACATGCGGCCCAGGATGCCTTTGAATGTGGCCCAACACAAATTTGTAACTTTCTTAAAACGTTACAAGATTTTTCTTGCTATTTTTTTTTTAGCTCATTAGCTATCGTTAGTGTATTTTACGTGTGGCCCAAGACAATTCCTCTTCCAATGTGGCCCAGGGAAGCCAAAAGATTGGAGCACCCTGGAGAGAGATTCTGGAGATCCTGGTTAAACCACGTGGGTTTTTTGGGAGGTCCTCCTGTGGCCATTCAAGGCTTACCTGCAGCGTGTAACGGGGACCTGGGAGTGCATCTTCAAATTCAATGTTGTTTTTACATTAGGAGTGGATTTTTAAAAATTCAGCAGTGATTAGCCAGTTCTCAAAGATGTAGCTGGAAGCTGGAGCCATGTGTCCCTGATCTGAGTGGGTACAGCATAATTGATCACACTATCAACACAGTCACATGGTGTAAACAGTTTCAGTGTACACTGTACCATCCGAGCTAGAGCACTCTCAGACTCCTTTTTCAGTTAACCACACTCTCAGACTCCTTTTTCAGTTAACCGGAAAATCAACTGTCCAACGGGCGGGAACACCTCACTGGTCTCGTTTATTTGCACATCTGATCAGGTCTTCACAAGCTGCAGCCTTGTTTTTTTGTTTTTTGAGACAACAAAGAAACCAAATCTTTCCGTAGCCTGTGCTGGAATCCCTAGAAACACAGTGCAGAGAGGTAGAACTAAAAATCCGATAGCTAAATTAAAATAGAATTCTAAAACAAATTAATTAACATAAGAAAGGAGAGAAAGAGGAAAAGAGACATTACAGAGCAGGGTGAACAAAAACACAAACAGGAGGGTTAGACCCGACTCCACCCCCACCAGTAACATTCCAGAAAGTACCAGGAATCCCGTTACAAGGGAAGGGTTATCAAAAAGGATGAGGAAAAAAATCAAGGTTCAAAGACATGCTGCTCACAAGAGACACACTGTGAACACACAGGCAGGTGGAGAGTCAAAAGCTGAAAAATAAGCACCACGCCAACAGCGAGCGTAAGAGGCTTATTCACAACTGACATTAACATTGGATAAGAGAGACTTAAGGCAAGACCTTTCACCTGGAAAAAAACAAAAAAAACAAAACAAAACAAAACAAAACAAAAACCCTCAGAACCAAAAAAACCACCTGCCCACAACAAGATTGGCACAAGAATGTTCTCAGCGGCTTCACTCATAACAGCCCAAGCTGCTTGCAGTGTTTTCATTGGAAGAGGCAGAACCCACATCAAACCAAGCCCACAGCACATCCAAAGAACGCAGCACAGTCAGAGAAGGCAGCACAGCCAGAGAACGCAGCGCAGAGAGAATGCAGCACAGGCAGAGAACGCAGCACATCCGGAGAACGCAGCACATCCAGAGAACACAGCACATCCACAGAACGCAGTACAGAGAGAATGCAGCACAGCCGAAGAATGCAGCACAGAGAGAACGCAGCACAGCCGGAGAACGCAGCACAGCCGGAGAATGCAGCACATCCACAGAACGCAGTACAGAGAGAACGCAGCACAGCCAAAACCACAGTGAGGAAGTCACAACAGTGGCCACTGTGGGGCCAGAGGAGGGGCGTGGAGGAGGGGCTGACTGCACAAGGACCCGAGAACTTTCTGGAATGATGTTCTGCACCTTGACTGGAGTCTTGGTCACCCAAATGTAAGCTTTGGCCAAAGCTCTGAGAATGCATACCTAAAATGCATCCTTTTTCTTTAAGAAACTTTGCTTCATTAAATCAATATTGGACACAAATGAGATACACATAGAGGTATTTAGGTATAAAGTACACCGACATCTGCACTTTTATCTTGAAATGCATTGAAAAGTAAAATGGATATAGGGATGGGCAGAGGACAGATATGGGATGAAGCAAACACAAGAACATGTGAATTTTACATTTTTTTTTGAGACAGGGTCTTGCTACATTGCCCAGGATAGAGTGCAATGGCATGATCACAGCTCACTGCAGTCTCAGCTTCCTCCTGTTTCAAGTGATCCTCCTGCATCAGCATCCTGAGTAGCTGGGAATACAGGCATGCACCACCATGCCCAGCTAAATTTAATTTTTTTTTTTTTTTTTTTTTTTTTTTGCAGACAGAGTCTCACTATGTTGCTCAGGCTGGTCTCAAACTCCTGGCCTCAAGTGATCCTTCTGCCTCAGCCTCCCAAAGTGCTGGAATTACAGGCATGAGCCACCATGCCTGGCTACTTATGAAATTTAGACAGTGCATATATGGATGTCCATGGTTCAGTTCACTCAGCCTTGCTCTAAGTTTGAACGTTTTCATAATAAAGTACCTAGAGAAAAAAAAGTTCCAGGAGTTTTCCCTTGTGCGGCACCTAGACCTTCCCTTCCTCTCTCCTGCTGTGTGTCCCTGGCTTGTTGCACTGGACTTTTTTTTTTTTTTTTTTTTTTTTTTGTGACAGAGTCTCACTTTGTCACCCAGGTACTGGAGTGCAGTGGCGCAATCTTGGCTCACTGCAACCTCCGCCACCTGAGTTCAAGCAATTCTCCTGTCTCAGTCTCCCGAGTGGCTGGGATTACAGGTGGCCACAACCATGCTCAGCTAATTTTTGTATTTTTAGTAGAGATGGGGTTTCATCATGTTGGCCAGGGTGGTCTTGGACTCCTGACCTCAGGTGACCCACCTACCTCGGCCTCCCAAAGTGCTGGGATTACAGGCATGAGGCACTGTGCCTGGCCTGCCCTGGACTCCCCTCCCTTCCCCTTCTCTCCCCTCTCCCCTCTCCCCTCTCCCCTCCTCTCCCCTCCTCTCCCCTCTCCCCTCTTCCTTCCTTCCTTCCTTCCTTCCTTCCTTCCTTCCTTCCTTCCTTCCTTCCTTCCTCCCTCCCTCCCTCCCTCTACCGCCCCACCTTTCTTTCTTTTCCTGAGACAAGGTCTTGCTCTGTCACCCAGGCTGCAGTTTCCTAGTTTCTTAAGTGGCCGTTCCCACCTCAGAGCCTCATCTGTTTCCTGCCTCCTCCTGCCTCCTCCCTGGCTGGGCAGTCCCGGCTGCCCTGCAGCACAGTTGGCTGTCATCAAGGATGAGCGGGGTCTCCAGGCTCCGCGTGGCTGGACTCCCTCCCACAGCTCCTCCTGGAGGCTCCAAGGCCGAGTGTAGTTAACATGAGGAACCTCGGGTTAGGCTCCCCACCGAGTGCCTGAGCTCCAGGCCTGGGCCATGTTTCTTCTGCTTGAAGGTCTAGATCCAGAACCATGCCTGACACCTCACACACTCAACATGAAGTCTGGAATGAAACAGAGGAGGCCACTGGCTTCTCTTTCTGGTCCTCAGACTTAAACGAATGGCATTGGGTCCTACAGGGTCATGTTAATTTATTAAAACAGCTGTTTGGCCCCTGCCATGGGCCCCTGAACCTTGAACTCAGCCCCTGTTACTCCCACCATGCAAGGTGGCTCCCTGAGGATAGGCCTCTTCCAGCCTCAGTTTCCCGAGTGCAGAGCATGGCGTCTGGCGGAGGGCCCACGCCAAAGAGTGCAGGTTGGGTAAAGGAATGTCAGCTCAGTCCTTTGCAGCTGATAACACTAGACACGCACAAGCTGCCATCACACTCAATCACAGCCTCAGATTCTCCACCTTCCAGAAGAAAGTGATAGCTAGAAAAGTAGATAAAGAATTCACAAAATAGCAAATAACGCCGGTTTTCAATGAGTCCCTTTCTCTCCAATGCTTTGTTACCCAAAATTGATGCCTTTGACTAGATGTCTCTTAGAGAAATTCTTAACTGCTATGTAATAAAATATATTAGAGAATAATTCAAGTGCTCCCACATACAGATTTTTGTAGATACAGAATGTTTTAGAAGAATTATTCTCTCACGCATATTTTATTAAAAAGCCTCATGCTAAACATCGCTCTTCTTGAACCAAAATTACTACCTGCAAGGAAATAGCTATTTTGGAAAGAAAAAAAAAGGAAAAAAATGCCTTCCAATTGAGCCCTTCTGTATTTCATTATTAGCTGTTTGTTAAGTATTGAAAGGATAATGGATAACAATGCATTTGTTAAATGAAAAAACTTCAAATATAAAGATCCATTTATGGGTATCTTTCATAGCAGCGTACGATTTTCTAAGTCTATTCAAGTTGATAGATTTCAGCGATTTGCACACAGCATGCACAAACAGAGGTGGGGGTTTCCTTATCGAGTTTAGAAGAAAGGAGGAGGACGAAGCTTACATTTGACACCAAACTTCTCTCAAGTTTGAGGATGAACAGAAGCTGTGATATCTAAGTCAGAACCTGGGACCCAGCCTCCAGAACTCACAGGGCTGGTGCCCAGCCCGGCTCAGCCCCACCGAGTGCTCCTGTTGCCACCAGCTCCTGGAATTGTGTGTGATGAGCGGCAGTCAGACAGCCGTTCTCCCCAGCCCACTCCTTCTCCGGCAATGTGGCTGCTGAGCTATCACAACAACACTAACCTAGAGAGTCTGCTCCAGAGTGTTCAGGTCTTGTTTCGGGGGAGGTTTGTGGGGGCTCTGAGGACCATGGGCCAGGATCTGAGGGGATCCACCTGCCTCCATAGCCATTTGTATGAGCCACTGTTCTCCCAGGACTGGGGTGGAGGCCACCTATAGTGGAATGCACACTGCGCTTGCTCTTTTTCTGGAGGTGGGGTCACCCTGAAGGGTTGGGAGTGAAAGTTTATCATGACTCTGACCTGCATCAACACCCAAGAAGACTGGCTAGAGAGATACGAGAGGAGGGGAGAGGAAGGAAGACTAAACCAGACCAGACCAGCAGCCCCATGATGGAGTGGGAATCTGCCCTGTGGGCGGTGGATATGCCCCTGGGGACCTGTCTCCTGCAGGGAGGCACAAAGGGACTACTTGGCATTTCATCTCATCGGCAGCCATCGGCCATCATGAAGGAGAAGAGCTGGAATGGCACACGGGTTGCAGCCATGACGTCATTGCCTGTGGCAGCTCATCAGCACCCACTTTCCAGCTTGTTTCCTAAGAATTTATTTTTATGGGGCCACAGAGCTGATGACCTGCAGAGGGGAAGATTGCTCTGTAAGAAGCAAAACATTCAGAGAACTAAAAGTTTACTTGTGGGCATTATTCAGGAGGAGCCAAACAGATCTCTAGGCTAAGCAGGGCATGGTACACTTGACAGACGAGGGGACTCTGGAAAGGCCACATTGAGTGTGGGCTACAGCACTGATACAGGCCTGTATGCAGCCTCTCCTAGGAAACAGTCAAGAGAGAGAAAGGTCCACTTGGGTCAATTTCCAGGAAAATTCCCGAGCTAAAATTAAATGGGTTTGAGTGACTTACTCGAGTCTAATTTACACATTTCACTCAAACCTGCTGGGCTCCACCTATGTCTCTGCCATGGGCAAATCCCAAGCCCTGGTTGACCTTTCCAGGCTGACAGGCACAACTGCTCAAAGCTGCAAATGATTCTCCATCCGCTTCCACCACCGACGTGGCTCGTCCCCTGATCTTTTATGGCTGCTTCAACTTGCCATCAGGTTTTGGGTTAACTGAGGACTCCTCAAAGTGGTCTTCCTTAACAACACCATTTATAGCAGCCCTTCCCCAAACATTCGGTCTATCCTCCAACATTTGATGTTTTGGTTCTGTACATGGCGCTTCTTGCTTCCTGGTACTGTCATCACACGTGGACTTGTTCATTATATGTTACCCCCCTCAGACCGTGAGTGCCGTGAAAGCAGGCATCTCATCTGATCTTTTCACCATGGCATTGCCAGTCCAAATGATGCCTGACACACAGCATGCCACTATCTATCTGAAGGAGTCTTCGCGAGGCAAACAAACTTGCATAGAGCCCAGCCAGCATCAACACCACCACCGTCAGCATCAGGAACATCAATACCACCAACATCAGTATCAAGAACATCAACATCACCAACATCAACGATATTAATACCACCAACATCAGTATCAGCAACATCAGTACCACCAACGTCGACACCACCAACATCAACATCACCAACATCAGTAATATCGACACCACCTATATCAACACCACCACCAACACCACCAACATCAACAATATTGACACCACCATCAGTATCAGCAACATCAGTACCACCAACATCAACACCACCAACATCAGTAATATTCATACCACCTATATCAACACCACCAATATCAACACTATCGATACCACCTATGTCAACACCACCAACATCACCACTAATGGTATCAGCAACATCAATCCCACCAGCATCAACAATATCGACACCACCAACATCAACACCACCAACATCAACAATATCGATACCACCTATATCAATACCACCAACATCAACATCACTAATGGTATCAGCAACATCAGTACCACCAGCATCAACAATATTGACACCACCAACATCAATACCATCAACATCAACACCACTAACAGCATCAACAACATCAGTATCACCGACATCAACACCACCAGCATCAGCACCACCACCACCAATCGGCACCACCAATATCAACACCATTACATCAGCATTGACATCAACAGCAATGGTACCAACATCAGTAACATCAACACCACTGACATCAGCAGTAAGAACATCAATGCCACCACCATCAACATCAACATACCCACATCAACACCACCAATGAAAACAGAGGAAATGTATGTACATGAAGCCAAAACAACAGAGAAACAATGGCAGAAATTGTCTTAAAATTTCACTTTCTCTCTTCTTCAAGACTGCATCACAATTTTTGTGTATCTTTCAGATACAGTTTGTGTGCATCTTTCATATTCTTTCCATTATGTAAACCCTCCATGACACACGGTTGCATGCACCCTTCCATGTTGTCTTCCTTTTTTCCACCTTTTCCTTTTCACTAGCCCTCAGTTGTGAAGTTCACGAGCATCACGAGTCACATACAGCCTGCTCAGAACACCTGTCCTGCAAATGGTCGGGGCAAGAGCTCTGTACGGTCCACCTTGGCTGGAGGTGATAAACTTAAGAACCAAGTTTACAGCCCAACAGAAACCTGCATGGGACTCAGCATATTGGATCTAAGCTGCCTCAGCCCAACTTATCACATCAAAAACTCTCCTGAAAACTAGTGTGCTATCTTTGGGCTTATGCATACCATGCACACACGTGTAATTAGAAAACCCAATATAAGAAAGAAAACAAAACCCTGCCATAATATGACACGGCGTTGCCTATTCCACACGCCAAATGTTGTGTTGCAATGGAGTCAATGATAAAATTCTATGTTCTTCTGGTATAAGGTACTTTGTTCCCAAGGATTTGAGGCAGCCTATGTTTGGTAACTATTATCCAGTGTGGGTGAGGAATTCCAATTAGCCAAATACACCCTGAGTGTGACCACATCAATCTTACCCACATTGTCCACCATCAGACAGCTCAAGTCTCAACCATCCTTGTTAGCCCTTTGATGATCCTGAATTTAACTTTGCATTTCTTTAAGGATTGTGAGGTATTTTAAGAGCCTTGCAGTTGGATTCATCATGTGACAATCACACATCTGTGTGCTGTGGGCAGGGCCTGCTCAGTCCAGGAGTGCCCCCTGTCACTCCGACTCCACACCAGAGGCAAACAGCATGACAACTTTTATTTTTTTTTGAGATAGAGTCTTGCTCTGTTGCCCAGGCTGGAGTGCAATGGCACGATCTTGGCTCACTGCAACCTCTGCCTCCCGGGTTCAAGCGGTCCTCCTGCCTCAGCCTCCCAAGTAGCTGGGATTACAGGCTTACACCACCATACCCAGCTAATGTTTTGTATTTTTAGTAGAGATGGGGTTTCACCATGTTGTCTAGGTTGGTCTTGAACTCCTAACCTCATGATGTGCCCGCCTTGGCCTCCCAAAGTGCTGGGATTACAGGCGTGAGCCACTGCGCCTGGCCTATGACAGCTTTTAAACCACCAATTGGTTTGGCTTCTTCTGGAGGGACCTATAAGGGGACTTGCACTGCTGAGCCAGGCCCCTTCCGCTTTGCGTGTTTCAAGGTTCAGCCATGCGGCTGCATGCCCTAGCAAGCTGCTCCTTCTCATCACTGGGTGCAGTTCCAGGCTGCTCCTTCTCATTGCTGGGTGGAGTTCCACCACATGGATGCACCCCAGAGTGCCACTGGTCACCTGGGCTGTGTCCAGTTCTTGACCTATTGTGACTAAAGCTGCTTTGAACATGTTCTTGAATAACTTTCATTTCTTTTGGATAAAATACAGGAAAAAAATTGTTGGGCCATAGAGTACGTTTGATTTTCTTTTTTGAAAAACCAACCAACCAACCAACGTGATGGTCATCAACCAGGAATTTGTGAGCTAAAACAGCAGTCCCCAACTTGGCCTGTTGTCACAATAATCTGAAAAAATTGTTTAAAAATATGACTCCTTGGGCCCATGACCTACTGACTTAGACTCTCCCTGAGAGGGGCCCAGGGAGCTGGATTGTTTCAGAAGCATCCCCAGATAAGGCTGATATAGAAGTACGTTTGCAGGCCCCTAGTGGGTCAGCACAGTGGTTTAGGATGTGGACTCTGAGGCTCTGAAACTGAGTTCAAAAAACAAATTACCTAATGGCCATGCATCAGTATCTTAACCTATGAATCGAGGATTGTGGCAGCAACCACTTCCTAGGACTGCTGAGAAGATGAAATTGCTTAATGCATGCAAAGCATCTGTGCAAGTTATTCATATCAGGACTGGCCAATCTGTTGAATCAACCCTGGGTGAGGGTTCAACTCAACCTTGACCATGGACATGAGCAATCAGGGCTCAGCCCCCGGGGGAAGGAGGAGGGACAAGTTGAGTTAGATTTCCAGTTTAATGCCACTTTATCAAACTATTAGGTTGGTGCAAAAGTAATTTTGGTTTGGCCATTAAAAAAGCTGCTTTGAATATTCTCTTGCATCTCTTTAATTCCTTTTGGATAAAATCCAGGAAAGAAACTTCTGGGCCATAGAGTAGGTATAGGTTTGATAATTCTAATCCAAGTAATGGCAAAAACCACAATTACTTTTGCACCAACCCAATACATTTGTTAAATAATAGTCACTGCACTGTGCCTGGATCTGAACATGGTTCTATCTGCTCAAACAGGAGAGGCACAGGAGCTTGACAGGGTCATGGCTGTCAAGCAGTTGAAGACCCACTTGGAACGGACAGAACTGTTGTGTGCAAAGCTCTCTTCTCAATTCTCCTGAGGAGGGGGCCTGTGTTAGTGAGGCTGGGAGGAGATGGGGTCACCCAGACTTAATACCCAGGAGCTTCCAAGCAGAGGCCTGAGAAAGCCTGATGGTGTCTCAGTCATCAATGAGTGCATCACACCGTGACACGTTAAAGTGTAAAGTGATGAACTGCATTATTTTTCCAAACTGCTGGATGAATTAAAAAAATATGGCTGATTTAAGATGGCTAGACATACTGACTTCCTGACTTTCCATCTTTAATCACAATAAAAGCTCCCAGGCCACACTGATGATGTTGGTCTGAAGACACACTGTGAATGGCAGGGTCCATGGTGACTGTTTTAGGTGAACCCATGAATTCTTCCAATCTTTTAGAGACTACTCAAGGGATACAGAGAGCAGCTGACAGGAGAAGGGTCTCTTAGTTCTGAAAACATTATCAAAAGTATTTTCAACCTTATGGCTTGATAAACTGAGGAACAAGGGCACTGAACATGGACAGCTGCAGACCCCCATTTCTCTCTCTCTCTCTCCCTCTTTTGCCTCTCCATGTTCAGTCCTCTTGCTACCAGTCAGGCCCCATGACATTTTTTATAGAGTACATGCTCCTTGTACTTTAGAACTTATCCTGCAATTTATGATAAATCAGCCCAGTATAAATTCTACCTCAAGTATAATTCACTCCAACGGAAACAATCCTAAAGCAGTCACTACCATGGGACATCTTTGAGCCAAAGCCACTTAGAAGGATCATTCCATAGGGGACCTGTGTGAACTCCAGGTGTTGGGTTTACAGAGGCACTAAACAAATGAGTTAATGTGGAATGATCTTTTAAAAAATTAAAAATGGCCTGTTCCATTAAAAAGGCATGAAGCTCTGTTGTAGCCGCTGGTCCCATTCACATCACCCTGCTCTGTGCTTTGCTTTTTGGAGGTCAGAACAATTGGCAGGGGAAATGCAGCAGTAGTGGATTCACTCCTCAGTGATGCCAGATCACCGCTGCTAACACTAAGTCAGACTGGCCGTGATCATCGGCATCATGCAAGACAAATAAATGGCACGAGTGATTGTCTCTGCCTAAGTTATTCTGCCCTCCTTCTCCCACAGAATCATTGACTGACCCACCTCCGTTTGCCTCTGGCTGTAATGAACAGATATCATGACAACCATGGCTTGAAGACTTGGGCATTGCTTAGATGGTCCTGTCAGGAAAAGCTGACCTCAGCTTGTATTTTTTTCCAGCCCATACTTAGTTGTAATTGCATATGTGGACTGTTTCTTTCCACAGACAGGACTTTGCCACTTTGAATAGCACTTTGATTACAAAGTAGGCTGGCATATTGACAAGTCTTCATGGGGTGGACTTGGCAGCTGGGAGACCCAGATGTTGGTCTTTGATAGATGCTGTTTGAGTAGTAGTGTTTCAAGCTGGATTTCTAGCTGGAAAATTGATGGTCTAGTACAAATTAACCTGATAAAGGGTTGCCTTGTCAGCTTGCATTTCGTTCTTTCTGATGCTTGTTCAGGGAGGAATGGGGAAATAACAGAGAATCAGAAAATCACTGCAACTCCAGTTGTTTAAAGGGCAAGTTGAAACACAAACTCCCTGTGGCCACTTCCCTAAAATTCTACTCCCATGTATTCAGAGGCTGAAGCTCATGGTACTTGTTAGAATGAATGGAGGCTCCATTATGATAACCAATAAATACATACATACATTTAAAATTGTGCTGAGAAGGGTTCATTAACAATTATATGGTGAGCTGAGGCCAATAATCCTATCCCAAATTTCAATCCCCACCCCTCACTTCCCTAGAAATCCTTCACTCTCAGGCCTCTGACTTTTTCCAGCCCATGAAGTCCCCTTCCCACCCAGAAACAGACTGACATAACTACAATCAACTGATGTTTGGCAAAAGACAAAGGCAATTCAATGGAGAAAGGATAGTTTTTTTGACAGATGGTGCTGAAACAACTGAACATTATCATACACAGAAATAAATCTGGACATAGACCTTACACCCTTCACAAAAATTAACTCACAATGGATCATAGACCTAAATGTGAAATGCAGAACTATACAACTCCTGCAAGATAACAGAGAAGAAAATCTAGCTGACCTTGAGTGATGACTTTTTAGATATAACACCCAAGGCATGATCTATGAAACAAAAAGTTGCTAAGCTGTATTTCATTAAAACTAAAAATTTCTTCTCTAAGAAAGACACTGTCAGACTTAAATGTTCCTGCCTATGGGCTCTGAAGAGAGCAGTGGATCTCCCAGCAGAGCGTGCAAATTCTACTAAGGGACAGATGGCCTCCTCAAGTGGGTTCCTGACCCCCGTGCCTCCTGACAGGGAGATACCTCCCAGCAGGGGTCAACAGACACCTCGTATAGGAGAGCTCCAGCTGGCATCTAGTGGGTGTCACTCTGGGATGAAGCTTCCAGAGGAAGGAACAGACAGCAATCTTTGCCATTCTGCAGCCTCTGCTGGTGATACCCAGGCAAACAGGATCTGGAGTGGAACCCCAGCAATCTCCAGCAGACCTGCACAAGAGGGGCCTGTTAGAAGGGAAACTAACAAACAGAAAGCAATAGCATCAACACCAACAAAAAGGACGACCACGCAAAAACTCCATCTGAAGGTCACCAACAGCAAAGACCAAAGGTAGATAAATCCATGAATATCAGGAAAAACCAGCACAGAAAGGCTGAAAATTTCAAAAACCAGAATGTCTCTTATCCTCCAAAGGATCACAACTCCTCATCAGTAAAGGAACAAAACTGGAGGGAGAAAGAGTTTGGTGAATTGACAGAAGTAGGCTTCAGAAGGTAGGTAATAACAAACTCCTCCCAGCTAAAGGACCATGTTCTAAACCAATGCAAGAAAGCTAACAACCTTGATAAAAGGTTAGAGGAATTGTTAACTAGAATAACCAGTTTAGAGAAGAACATAAATGACCTGATGGAACTGAAAAATATAGCACGAGAATTTCGTGAAGCATACACAAGTATCAATAGTTGAATTGATCAAGCGGAAGAAAGGGTATCAGAGATTGTAGATCAACTTAATGACATAAAGCGTGAAGACAAGATTAGAGAAAAAAGAATGAAAAGGAACTAAGAAATATGGGACTGTGTGAAAAGACCAAACCTATGTTTGATTGTTATACCTGAAAGTGACAGGGAGAATGGAACCAAGTTGGAAAACACTCTTCAGGATATTATCTGGGAGAACTTTCCCAACCTAGCAAGATAGACCAACATTCAAATTCAGGAAATACAGAGAACACCACAATGATATTCCTTGAGAAGAGCAACCCCAAGACATGTAATCGTCAGATTCACCAAGGTTGAAATGAAGAAAAAAATGTTAAGGGCAGCCAGAGAAAAAGGTGAGGTTACCCACAAAGGTAAGCCCATCAGACTAACAGCAGATTTCTCTGCAGAAACCCTACAAGCTGAAGAGAGTGGGGGCCAATATTCAACATTCTTAAAGATGAGAATTTTCAACCTAGAATTTCATATCTAGCCAAACTAAGCCTTATAAGTGAAGGAGAAATAAAATCCTTTACAGACAAGCAAATGCTGAGGGATTTTCTCACCACCAGGGCTGCTTTACAAGAGTTCCTGAAGGAAGCCCTAAATATGGAAAGGAAAAACTGGTACCAGCCACTGCAAAAACAACCCAAAATGTAAAGACCATTGGCACTATAAAGAAACTGCATCAACTACTGGGCAAAATAACCAACTAGCATCATAATGACAGCATCAAATTCACAACAATATTAACCTTAAATGTAAATGGGCTAAATGCCCCAATTAAAAGGCCCAGACTGGCAAACTGGATAGAGTCCAACCCATTCGTGTGCTGTATTCAGGAGATCCACCTCACGTGCAAAGACACACATAGGCTCAAAATAAAGAGATGGAGGAAGACGTACCAACAAATGGAATGAAAAAAAAAAAATCAGGGGTTGCAATCCTAGTCTCTGATAAAACAGGCTTTAAACCAATAAAGATCAAAAAAGACAAAGAAGGGCATTACATAATGGTAAAGGGATCAATGCAACAAGAAGAGCTAACTATCCTAAATATATATGCACCCAAGATGGGAGCACCCAGATACATAAAGCAAGTTCTTAGAGACCTACAAAGAGACTTAGACTCTCACACCATACTAGTGGGAGACTTTAACAACCCACTGTCAACATTAGACAGATCAATGAGACAGAAAATTAACAAGGATATTCAGGACTTGAACTGACCTCTGTACCAAGTGGACCTAATAGACATCTACAGAACTCTCCACCCCAAATCAAGCGAACATACATTGTTCTCAGCACCACATCACACTTACTCTAAAACTGACCACATAATTGGAAGTAAAACACTTCTTAGCAAATGCAAAAGAACAGAAATCATAACAAACCGTCTCTCAGACCACAGTGCAATCAAATTAGAACTCAGGATTAAGAAACTCACTCAAAACTTCACAACTACATGGAAACTGAACAACCTGCTCCTGAATGACTACTGGGTAAATAATGAAATTAAGGCAGAAATAAATAAGTTCTTTGATACCAATGAGAACAAAGACACAATGTACTAGAATCTCTGGGACACAGCTAAAGCTGTGTTTAGAGGGAAATTAATAGCACTAAATGCCCACAGGATAAAGTGGGAAAGATCTAAAATCGATACCCTAACATCACAATTAAAAGAACTAGAGAAGCAAGAGCAAACAAATTCAAAAGCTAGTAAAAGACAAGAAATAACTAATGTTGGAGCAGAACTGAAGGAGATAGTGACATGAAAAACCCTTCAAAAAAATCAATGAATCCAGGAGCTGGTTTTTAGAAAAGATCAATAAAATAGATAGACCACTAGCCAGATGAATAAAGAAGAAAAGAGAGAAGAATCAAATAAACACAACAAAAAATGATAAAGAGTAGATCACCACTGATCCCACAGAAATACAAACTACTATCAGAGAATACTACAAACACCTCTATGCAAATAAACTAGAAAATCTAGAAGAAATGGATAAATTCCTGGACACATACACCCTCCCAAGGCTAAACCAGGAAGAAATTGAATCCCTGAATAAACCAATAACAAGTTCTGAAATTGAGGCAGTAATTAATAGCCTACCAACCAAAAAAAGCCTAGGACCAGATAGATTCATAGCCAAATTCTACCAGAGGTACAAAGAGGGGCTAGTACCATTCCTTCTGAAACGATTCCAAACAACAGCAAAAGAAGGACTCCTCCCTAACTCATTTTATGAGACCAGCATCATCCTGATAGCAAAACCTGGCAGAGACACAACAAAAAAGGAAAATTTCAGGCCACTATCCCTGATGAACATCAATGCAAAAACCCTCAGTAAGATACTGGCAAACCTAATCCAGCAGCACATTAAAATCTTGTCCATCATGATCAATTTGGCTTCATTCCTGGGATGCAAGGCTGGTTCAACATATGCAAATCTATAAATATAATCCATCACATAAACAGAACCAATGACAAAAACCACATGATGATTTCAACAGATGCAGAAAAAGCCTTTGATAAAATTCAACACCCCTTCATTCTAAAAACACTCAATAAACTAGGTATTGATGGAACATATATCAAGATAATAAGGGCTATTTATTACAAATCCACAGCCAATATCATACTGAATGGGCAAAAGCTGGAAACATTCCCTTTGGAACACAGCACAAGACAAGGATGCCCCTCTCACCACTTCTATTCAACATAGCACTCTAAGTTCTGGCCAGGGCAATCAGGCAAGAGAAAGAAATATAGGGTATTCAAAACCAAAATACCATAAGAGAGAAAGTCAAATTATCTCTCTTTGCAGATGACACAATTCTATATTTAGAAAACCCCATCATCTTAGCCCCAAAACTCCTTAAGCTGATAAGCAACTTCAGCAAAGTCTCAGGATAAAAAATCAATGTGCAAAAATCACAAGCGTTCCTATGCACCAATAATAGACAAACAGAGAGCCAAATCATGAGTGAACTCCATTCACAATCACTACAAAGAGAATAAAATACCTAGGAATACAACTTACAAGGGATGTGAAGGACCTCTTCAAGGAGAACTACAAACCACTGCTCAAGGCAATAAAAGAGGACACAAACAGACGGAAAAACACTCCATGCTTATGGATAGGAAGAATCAATATCATGAAAATGGCCTTTCTTCACAGAATTAGAAAAAAACTACTTTAAATTTCATATGGAACCAAAAAAGAGCCCAAATAGCCAAGTCAATCCTAAGAAAAAAGAACAAAATGCTACCTGACTTCAAACTATACTACAAGGCTACAGTAACCAAAACAGCATGGTACTGGTACCAAAACAGATATATAGACGAATGGAACAGAACAGAGGCCTCAGAAATAACACCATACATCTACAACCGTATGATCTTTGACAAACCTGACAAAAACAAGCAGTGGGGAAAGGATTCCCTATTTAATAAATGGTATTGGGAAAACAGGCTAGCCATATGCAGAAAACTGAAACTGGACCCCTTCCTTACACCTTATACAAAAATAACTCAAAATGTATTAAAGATTTAAATGTAAGACCTAAAACCATAAAAACTCTAGAAGAAAACCTAGGCAATACCATTCAGGACACAGGCATGGGCAAAGACTTCATGACTAAAACACCAAAAGCAATGCAACAAAAGCCAAAATTGACAAACGGAATCTAATTAAAGTAAAGAGCTTCTGCACAGCAAAAGAAACTATCATCAGAGTAAACATGCAACATACAGAATGGGAGAAAACTTTTGCAATCTACCCATCTGACAAAGGGCTAATAGCCAGAATCTATAAGGAACTTAAACAAATTTACAAGAAAAAAACAAACAACCCCATCAAAAAGTGGGCAAAGGATATGAACAGACACTTTTCAAAAGAAGACATTTATGCATATAACAAACATGAAAAAAACCTCATTATCACTGGTCA
>CAUYLG010056674.1:0-37425 GCA_963573385.1 Cacajao melanocephalus
ATTGCATAGCATTTCACAGGTTTAAATAAAATATTGGTTGGCTGCTTGTTTGTTATTTTCATCTCTTATTCCTTCCTGTCTCCATTGTTAAGCACAATTATTGGCATAAAAGAGGTTTGTAATACCCATTTTTAGACTGCATTCTAGCCTGGGCAATAGAACAAGAATCCTGTTCTCTCTCCCTCTTTCTCTTCCTTTTTCTTTCTCTCGTACATTCTTTTTTTTCTTTCACTCTCACTTTCTTTCCTTTTTCTTTCTTTAAAAAAAAATTTATGTTGCTTAATTGTATGATAAAAATATTTTGTAGTTAATAATAATTTAAAGGTCAAACAAAAACTTCATGAGGGCAAAGAGGGTAAGCAATTGATAATGTATCAGTACATGGAGAAGAAATACAGTGTAGCATAGAGTGTAAGAAAATGAATTCATAGATGGTAAATCTACACACTGATGACTCTGGGAAGAATTAAAATCTGTGCTTGGCATCTACGTTTTACATCTGTTTCTCTGAGAACTTGGAATAAACAATGAACCTGCAGAAGCAATTATCAAAGCTTTGATGCATTATAAAATAGATTTTTTTTTCCCCAAACTGGGATAAAATTATAAATGAAGCCAAGTTTATCCACGCTGATGTTGACTTGTCAAGCTAAAATAGAACCAACTTGAGAATTCGAGGACATAGTATTTTGTTTGGGCTCTAGTACTTATTTGCTATGCAACATTGAGCTAATTGCTTAACCTCTGAAGTGCCTTGGTTTCTCCATTTGTATTTTTAGGATAATCACGTGTACTCTGACTACTTCACAAGACTTTTGTTAGAAAATATCAGATATTGTATTAGGCACTTTCAAAAATGATCTTATATTACTGATTTTAGATAGTTATCATTAAGCTCCCTTACCCTCTCATTTCTCCCATTCTGACACATTTTAAAAACCATCAAAGACTCTGAAAACATATTCCTCCCCACCCCTTTTTCAGCCAAGACTTCACTATTACAATGTCTGAGAAATATTTTATATTAAAGTTTATAGCAAGGTACTAACAACTATCAGGGCCTTGTTATGTCTTCATCCAAAGAACAACTGTTTTTTTTCTAATGGTAACTTTATTAGAACTAAAGTCTTTTGACCCCTAGCCAAAATGACCTTGGAAAAAAGAAGAAAGTTGGAAGGGTCACATTTCCCAGTGTTAAAACTTACTGTAACGATACAGTACTCAAACCAGTGTGGTACTGCCATGAATATAGGCATATAGACCAATGAAATAGAATTCAGCATCTAGAAATAAATCCATGCATCTATGGGCCACTGATTTTCAATAAGACTATCAAGATGATTGCGTGGACAAAGAACAATATCTTCAATTAATAGTACTGGAATAACTGAATATTCATATGCAAAAGGATGACATGGAACCCTTACCTCATACCAAGTACAAAAAATAGGAGTAAGTCTTCATGACAGAGTTGGCAATGGATTCTTATATATGACACTAATAAGCAATAAAATAAAAAAATTAATAGATAAATTAGACTTTATTAAAATAAAAAAGCCCTTCTGTGCTCCAAAGGACACTGAAGAAAGTTAAAGGACAGACTATTGAATGGGAGAAAATATTTGCCTGTCATATCTAGTGAGTCTATCTAGAATGTATAAACGACATTTACAACTAAGCAACTGAAAGAGAAACAATGTAAGTAAGAATTAGACAATGAACTTGAAAAGACATTTCTCTAAAGAAGGTATACAAATGGCCAAGAAGCACATGAACAGCTGTCCACACTGTAAGTCTTTAGGGAAGTGCAAATGAAACCCATAGTGAAATACTTCTTCACACCCGTGAGAATGGCCAATAATAATAATAATAAAATAAAACAAGTAAAATGTGTTGGTGAGAATGTGGAGAAATTGAATGGACCCAGAATACTTTGCTGGTGGAAATATAAAGTGGTGCAACCAGGCTGGCCTGGTGGCTCACGTTTGTAATCCCAGCACTTTAGGAGGCTGAGGTGGGTGGCTTGTTTGAGCCTAGGAGTTCAAGAGCAGCCTGACCAATGTGGCAAAACCCTGTCTCTATTTAAAAACATAAAAAATTAACTGGACATGATTATGGCGCATGCCTGTAGTCCCAGCTACTTGGGAGGCTGAGGTGGAAGGATCACCTGAGCCCAGGCGGTAGTTGTTGCAGTGAGCCGAGATTGCACCACTGCACTCCAGCTTGGGTGACAGAGCCAGACCCTGTCTCTGAATGAATGAATGAATGAATGAATGAATAAACGAATAAAGTGATGCGGCCATTGTGGAAAAGTTTGGTGATTCTTCAATGCATTAAATATAGAATTGCCATATGATCCAGCAATTCTACTCCTAGATACAGATGCCAAAGAACTGAAAACAGGTATTCAAACAAAAACTTGTACACAAATGTCTATAGCAGCAATATTCCCAATAACCAAAAGGTAGAAACAAGCCCCTATATCCATCATTTGATGAATGGATAAAGGAAATGTCTCATGTACATATATATGTATAATAAAATGTTATATATATAATGGAATATTATTTAGCTATAAGAAGAAATGAAGCACTAACACATGCAACAATGTGGATGAACCTCAAAAACATTATGCTAAGTGAAAAAAGCCAGGCACAGAGGCCACAAATTGTGTTACTCCATTTATATAAAATATGCAGAATAGGAAAATCCATAGAGACATAAAATGAATTAGTGGCTGCCGGAGGGAGATGGGAGTGGAGAGTGGCTGCTTAATGGGTATGGGGTTTCCTTTTGGGGTAATGAAAATGTTGTGGAACTAGACAGTGGGGACTGCTGTACAACGTTGTGAAAATTTACCGAATGTCACTGGATTGTATACTTTAAAATGGCAAAATTTAAATATTAAAAAATTAAAAATAAATGAAATTTTTTTCAAATACATTAGTCAGTAACCAAACCAAACATCCCTCATGTGTTTACATGAAATATCTCCACAACAACAGTGATACCATTAATATTAGTGATAATCATAGATAATAATACTCAGTACGCACAAGATGCTATTCTAAGAGTTTTGCATAGATTTGCCCATTTAATCATAATGACAACTCTATGAAATACCCTTCCTATTTTTATTTTAATATGAGAAAACCAAGGCACAGAAAGTTTATGACTTATATGACATCACATACATGGTTAATAAGAGATTTGATTCTAATTGGTATATTTTCAAAGCCAAAGCTCTTAGCGAGTACATTTAGCAGCAAAAATGGAAACAAATAGATACTTCTTGGGCCTGATTTTTTTTATTAGAAGATGTTAAGAAAATTACACAACAGAATCTGTATCACTGTTATCTTTTTTTTTTTTTTAAATAACTTTTTCTTCGTATCTACTTTAAGTTCTGGGATACATGTGCAGAATGTGCACGTTTGTTACACAGGTATACACATGCTGTGGTGGTTTGCTGCACCATCAACCTGTCATCTACATTAGGCTTTTCTCCTAATACTATCCCTCCCCTAGCCCCCCACCACACAACAGGCCCCAGTTTGTGATGTTTCCCTCCCTGTATTCATGTGTTCTCATTATTCGACTCCCACTTACAAGTGAGAACATGCAGTATTTAGTTTTCTGTTCCTGTGTTAATTTGCTGAGAATAATGGTTTCCAGCTTCATCCATGCTCTGACAAAGGACATGAACTCATTCTTTTTTTATAGCTGCATAGTATTCCATGGTGTATATGTGCCACATTTTCTTTATCCAGTCTATCACTGATGGGCATTTGGGTTGGTTCCAAGCTTTTGCTATTGTGAATAGTGCTGCAATAAACATATGTGTGCATGTGTCTTTATAGTAGAATGATTTATAATCCTTTGAGTATATACCCAGTAGTGGGATTGCTGGGTCAAATGGTATTTCTAGTTCTAGATCCTTGAGGAATCGCCACACTGTCTTCCGCAATGGTTGAACTAATTTACACTCCCACCAACAGTGTAAAAGCATTTCTATTTCTCCACATTCTCTCCAGCATCTGATGTTTCCTGACTTTTTGATGATTGCCATTCTAACTGGCATGACATGATATCTCATTGTGGTTTTGATTTGCATTTCTCTGATGACCAGTGATGATGAGCTTTGCTTTTTTTCATGTTTTTTGGCTGTGTAAATGTCTTCTTTTGAGAAGTGTCTGTTCATATCCTTCACCCACTTTTTTATGGGTTTGTTTGTTTTTTTCTTGTGAATTTGTTTAAGTTCTTTGTGGATTCTGGATATTAGCCCTTTGTCCGATGGATAGTTTGTTTTCTATAGCTAGAAAAAAAGTTTCTTTGTAAGAACTGAAAGCTGGTCTGTGCCAGATGTTAACAAAATAGCAATACATGCTAGGAGTTAGTTGTTTATTATGTCCTCACTCTACACACTCCTGTTTGGTTTACATTCACCTCTGATAATAGTTGCTATATACCTATTTCAGAGATTTACAAACTATTTTTATTTTCTCAACATTTTTTTTCAATTGGTGTTGCTTTCTCATCTCTTGAAATAAGACTGAAATCTGAGGATGAAAGTGGTTGGTTTTGGGAATTTTTAGAAGGGTATTTTAAAAGTCAGTTTCTTGAAAGCTGTTTAGGCAAACATTTATAAAAGGCAAAATATAATTAACACAGAATTATTGCAAAAAATGTTATCCAAGGTGAAAGATGTCTAAAGCCTGAATAAAGAGTACTAAAACACTCCTTCTGATCATAAAGAGCAACTTTGGTGATATAAAAAAGCTATTTCTATTTGGTAATCACCTTAAACTTTAATGGGGTCTAATCAATTCTTTTTAAAACCGGCACCTTCAATGCCTCCTACCCTATCTAAAACCAAAAAAGGTAAAATGAAAATTCATCTCACCCACTAGTCTCCAGCCTCTTCCCCTCCTTTATGTTTTCCTTCATCGAAATGTAAGTAGGTGAGGGCTGGAGCTGATTGTGCTCCGTCAGTGCCTAGAATAGTACTTGGCAGACATGGATATTTGACCCATTTTGAATGAACAAATGCATCCATGCATGAATAAATGAATTTACTAATTTCTTTGAGTCTATCATTTCTGCAAATTATTTATGTATACTTATATATAAACAAATAATCTGTAGTTTATATATATACTTTACATAAAATATCCACTCAAGCCATTTCCAAATAATTTTAAACATCACAAATGAAATTAAAAGGGAAATAATGGTATAAAAAAATTCACAAGTAACCTTCATATAGAGTACACTATTGGAAAACAAAAGGGAAAATACTAATACTTTAATCAAAATGTGAGAAAAAATAGAAATAGATTTTTGCTAAGCATAGTTAGTAAATAGTTTAAAAGTTCCACATCACTAATTAATAAAAATACATAAGTGGAATTTATAGGAGATACCATTTTCTTACAATATCTGTAAAACCTTTAAATCATAATGTTCAATTCCATAGAGGAATGATGAAGTAGGTATATCAAGTGAAATTTATACCATCGTATGCTGATGGCTGTTAGGACTTTAAATTGGTGTAGCATTTGGAGGAAATACATTTAGCAGTATGAGTCAGTAGTCTCAAAAATGTTCTTACTCTTGCTCTCATAATTTTACTTCTAGAAATCTAGTACGATAAATTATACAAACATACAATGGAATACTATGCAACTATAAATAAAAGGATAAAAACCTCTTTAAGTACAGATATGGAAATAACTATATATTAAGTGGAAAAAGCAAAGTATGTATGATGTATATTGTATGCTATCCTATTTGCCAAAAAAGAACAGAATAATTACCATTATTGCCGTTAAGGTATATAATCTTTTATAATTTACCTTTGAGTGTATAGGTGAATATGTACTCAAAGGTACATATTGAATAGGTGAATATGCATATTCACCTATATACTCAAAGGTAAATTATAAAAGATTATATATGTTAATGGCAACGTTACCTGTGCGGTAGATGAGGTAGAAGTGGATAAAGAAGACCATGGATGGGCGCAAGATTTTTCACTGACTACTCTTTGTTTATATAAAAACAATTTATAAGATAAACAAATGTATTATCTACTCAAAAATTAAATATTAGAAAACTTTTAATAGAAAAAAGTGGGATTTGTAGGAATTTGCATGTTTTCAGGTTGAAGGAAAGAAAAATATATACATGCTTTTGTTTGTGGGATGTTGTCATAATTATGTTTGGGTTAAAAGAAAATTAGGACTGTATACAAATACTTATTGGCAGCTAGCTATATACATTGCACTGTTTTTTACATTGACTAAATATTGGAAGCTTCCCAAATATGGTGATATAGTCACATAATAAAAGACTATTGCAGTTAAAATGATGTAAAAAATTATGTAAAATGATATTAAATAGATGGGAATATATTCATGGTATATTAAGGTAGGACATGGATGGGGAAGCAAGGGAGATGATTGTATGTAAAGTAGGAATCCATATTTATAAAGTAAAAATTTGCAAAGCATGCATACAAGCTTATATGTACATATAGAGAAAGAACTAGAAGGATATTCACCAATTAGTAATAGTGCTTTTCTCAGGGTAGGGGGATGATGGGTGTGGTTTTTTAATTATCTTTATTCTTTAAAGTTATTCAAATAAATATGAAACAAAAACCAAAATTCCTCCATTCAGTAAAGGCTTAGAATGGACTATTTATTATATTAAGCATTTTGAGCGTAGTCTCTTAAACTTGTTAAAACCACACAAGGTAGGTCTTATGAACCATTTTGCAGTTGGAAAATCTGAGGATCAGAAAGACTGAGTAATTTACTCAGCACTGCACAACTAGAGTAAGATGCAAAACTAAAACTCTGGCCGGTCTGCCTCCAGTGCTATTTCTCTATCACCTTGCTAAATAATTCAACAGAAAACAGTCCTTGCAATTGGAAAACATTCTTCCTGCTAGTTTTCTTTTTAAGTGGCAAATCTTTGCCTTGCTTATCAGAACTTATGTTTTTGTGGGGTGTGCTAAAATGCTCAAGCATTCCCTGATAGTAATTTAAATTAAACTATCTTGCATATGTGAATTATTTCATGTTTTTTTTTACAGTAGATAAAATATGCTAATTTGTGTAAATGGTCTTCTGGGTACAGATGCTTACACTGAAAGCAAGCTTATCTTAAAAGCTGCTTGTCTTTCATTTGAGGCTTCTTTTATATGCATAGTTTGTTTTTCTAATGCTGTCTCAATGTAGGAATAATATTAAGGAGGCATTTGTGGCTAAATGAAAGAAAAAAAAACCAGGTCTCTTGGCATTGATAAATATTAACGCGCTCATAGAAAATCTTGTTACTGAAGTGGGCCCTCTTTGGAGAGTTTTCTGCCATCTTGGCCCTTTGTGGGCCCTTCTTCTTTGTTGGGGATTAGCATACCGGGTTGTGTGTGCTATTGTGAGTTCTGCTTCAGCTCCTTTGTGTGTGCTGACAGAAGGCTCACCTTGGTTTATTATCAGAAGAGTCTAGGCATCTTAATAAATATACTGGATTTCTGTGAGTAAAAAGCAAATCATTCGGAAGTAATTAATCTGACTTATTCATTTAAAAGCTTTGCCACAAAATGAACAGTGTTCATTTCGGTCATTTATATATTGCCATCATTAACAAAGTAAAGTCCAACTTTTATTAATTTTCAAGGGAGAAGTTCAGAATTCGAATTATTTATATCAATATTCACACATATGTGAAAAATTATTACAGCACATATACAACTTGATTTAAGCACTCTGTTTTACTTTAGACCATGTATCACGTTCACTTGCCTACATATTTCTAAAAATCATTTTTAGTCCATACTCAGTAATATTTTTTAATTGTATTAAGAACTCAGAGAAGGTAATGTTGGAGCTATTATTACCACATTGGTCAGCCTCTAAAAGCAGTGTTATGAAGTTGGTGTTAGATATAAATTGTGAATGATGATTAAGTCTATTTACTGATTTCATTCAACTGTATGCAATCCTGAAATGTGAGAATACGTGTATTTAACTCATTAGGTAATTTCATTAGGTGTATTTTCTGATATCATTCTACTATATACAATTCTGACATCATGTAAGAAGAAAAAAGGAAATTCCACTATTGACAGAATATAGGAATGATCAAAATTACTTAAAATAGTCTTGAAAAATTAAATTTCCCATGCATATTTTAAAATTTCCCTTACTCCAATGCATTGTATGATGCTTACAAGGGAATTATTTGGCAAAGAAACATTGTTTTTTAAGAATGCAACATATCAGTATAGTCACAAGGTGTCATAAATTCACACCCAGTTTTTAAAAATGAGCCCATTGAATTAAAAAAATCAGAAAAACTAAAGCAGTTGTTTGAAAACATTTTTTAGACAAGAAAAAATGCATTAAGCACTTTCAAGAGTTATTACTGTCATCATACACATCTTCGTCTACTTTCATAGAAGTTCAATATGCCAAACATTTTTACTGTCATGAGAGAGAAAAATGATAGTTCAAGAATATAACAAGAGTATTTGGAAACACAGACAGAAGTGTCATTAGCCCACTCTTAAGTCTGTACTGAAAAACTTTCCTTAAATTTTGTGCTCAATAATTTGAATAAAGGATTTAAGTCCTTTTGCAAAAACTGTTTTAGGAAGAAATTTTATAAGAATTTTTATCAGAGCCAGTTTTGAACTGAGGTTGTTGCTGGGTAATATTCAGTTGTTTATAAACGGAGTGTGAATCTCCAGAAAAACCACTTCAACAGTTTGAGAAAGGAGGCAATTTCTGAAAATGATTTTCTAGAGAAGCAGAGCTGACTATTGAGAAAAGTTTTAATAATTTCAAAAACTGTAGAAATACGGAGTCATGGTCACATATAGCCATTTCTCCATAGTTGTATTTGTGGTGAGTTAGAAAATAGATGTCTAATAAAGGTCTGGAAGTGCAAACAGGGTCAAATTTAGGTTTGATTATTACTAACAGTTTTGAGAAAGAGACAGAGAGAGAATAGTACTTAGTATAAACTATCATTATATTACTTCTAAGTATGTTCCTTTCAATTCAGCTGTAGTAGTAAAATTTTACTTTGTTTTAAATAAGAGTTAAAATTATGGTTGAAATCTGAAGCATAGACTCAATATATTGATATCCTATGCTCAAGTTCCTAGCCCTGGACACTAATTCTAGGAAAAATATTGAAAAGCAGAAAAGAGCTCTCAAATATTAAAACTGTACCATATAGTTCAAAAGTAATATAAACTTTATTTTAAAAGCTTGACTGGTATTAAGAAAGCCTATAATAAAACTCAAATGTATTTTTTTTAAAACATAGCTAATTTCTTCAATACAATTCGGTATGATTTCAATTTCTACTTAGACACAACTTTCCAGTAACATATTGTAGTAGTAAGAATGCTGGTCCTTCCAAAATGTCCACACCCTAATCTCTGGAACCTGTGAATATTACCTTATTCACAGGGCCAGAGGGATGTTATATAGTTGTGATTAAAGTTAAGGACCTTGAGATGGGGAGATTATCCTAGATTATTTGGGTCACCCCAATCTAATGATATGAGTCCTTAAAGCAGAGAACCTTGCTATGATTTAATCAGATAGAGATGTGACTGAAAAAAAGACGCAGAGAGGTATAACAGTGCTGGCTTTGAAGGTGAAGGAAGAAGAGGATTATGGGCAGACTCTAGTAACCAGAAAAGACAAGAAAACGAATTCTTCCCAAATATCCCAGTCAACACTTAGTCCATTGAGACCTGTGTTGGACTTATGTCATATACAACACTGAAATCATAAATTTGTGTAGTTTAAGCTACTAAATTTCTGTTAATTTGTTACAGCAACAATAGAAAATTAATATATACTGTAGTAGGTTGAATAATGTCCTTTCATATATGTCCACATCCTAATCTCCAGAACCTGTGAATATTTCCTTATTTGGCAAAAGGGACTTTGCAGATGTGATTAAGGACTTTGAGATGGGGAGATTATTCTGAATTGTCTAGATAGAACTGGATGTAATCTTAACAGTCTTTAAAAGACAGATAAAGGGATTGTCCGAGTCAGAGGAGAAGGTGATGTGCTGATAGAAGCAGAGATTGTACTTTGAAGATGGAAGAAGGGACCACAGCAAAGAAAAATAGGCAGACACCAGAAGCTGAAAAAGTCAAGGAATTAGATGCTCTCTTCAGAGCCTCCAGAAAAATATCATCTTGACAACACCTCAACTTTAGATCAGTGAAACAGATTTTGGACTTCTGACCTCCAGAACAATAAGAGAATAAATTTGTGTTAAGTGATTAAGTTTGTTGAACTTTTTTATAGCAGCCAGGATACACTAATACAGAGATATTTATGATATAAAGTGAATCATATATGCAAGATGCTGCATGGGCATAGGATAGATTTTTGATTCTTTGAATAGGAATTTTACTGGTAAGATCATAGAAACTGTGTTTTCAGGTAAAACCCAGTTTACTTCTTTAAATTTTTTTTAAATAGGTAAAATTTTGTGTATTTACCATGTACAATGTATTGTTTGGAAGTATATGTACCTTGTAGAAGGACTAGATCTAGCTAATTAACATATGTATTATCTCACATAGTTATCATGTTTGTGGTGAGAAAGCTTTACATACACTCTCTTAGCTTTTTTTTCAAATATTTACAGCTGTATTAAGTGAATTTAACTTTAAAAACTTAAAATGTAGTAGCTTGTTAGAAAATGACAGTCATCTTTATTTTCACACATTGAGTAGGCCCCTCCCATATCAGCTTTGGATTAGACCATGTAACTTACTTTGGCTGATGGAACAGTGTCAAAAATGGCTCCAGCAAAGGCTTAAGAAGTGCTTTTGCATTCGACTTGCTCTTTCTTGTAGCCGAGACCCTTTTTCACTGTCTGAAGAAATCTGAGTTAGCCTTTTAGAGGATGAGATACCTTGTAGAGAGGTCCCAACTAAGGACCCTAACAAAAGAGTTTGCCATCCTAGACCATCAAGACCCAGCCAAACTGGTAGAGACTGGAAGAACTACTCACCCAACCCGCAAAATCAGAAGTAAGAAATGTTTGTTTTTTTCAGCCACTAAGTTTTGCGATGGTTTGTTTCTCGGCAATAGACAGCCACTATAGTGCATTTCTTTTCACAGTAGGGTACATTTCAGACGTGACTGTTCCTCCAGCGATCATAAGGAGGTAGCATTAGCTATCCTACATTAGGTTTCTTCTGAATCATTTGTTGCCTTTGATTTTCAGGGAGCTGGGCTAGAAATTGGATCAGGGACTTCCTGGGCGTCCTGAAAGTACTGAAATTTAGTACCTTGACTTGTACTTTTCAGAACCAATTTTTAAAATCTTTATCCTCCACAATACATCCAACTAAAAAAATTAGGTTAGCAGTATTTTACCCTTTGAATAGATTCTGTATGAAAAGGAGAATGTACTCCTTGGTAAATGTCTATATTTTTATAGGCGTATATGAGTATGGTAGAAGTGGGGTTGTCTAAGCAGCCACCTGACATGTTTTCATTCTGTGGAATATCATGGCTGATGGGTGTCCTGCAGAAGCAGTGTTACAGCACTAAGGGCATGCCTCAGAACATTTCCCTAGGTATTCTAATACGTTCAGAGGTGGGTAGTATAGTGGTTAAAGCTATGACCGTGGATATAGACTTTCAGCCATCCAATTCCGGTTCCACTTTTTACTAAGCTGTTTACTTCACCAAAGAGTGTGCCAGTTTCCTCATCTGTAAAAAGAGGTACAATAATTGTACTCATTCATTGGGTTGTTAGGAGGCTTTAATGAATTAATGTACAACATTTGCAGGAGTTGCTGGCCTGTTGTAAGTGCTCAATAAATGCCTCTCATTGTATGTACCAGGCGATTTTACCCCTGCCCGGGGTCCAACTTGCTGTAGTTATGCTAGTGTCCTATGCTGCAGAGGAGGTGTTACCTCACTGGGACTCTTCAGTCAGATGGTTGAAATTAGAGCTTGGTAGAAAATAAACTAAAGACCCATTTGCTTCTAATGAAAACTTACTACCAGAAAATTTCCTGAAAAACTGAAGAATATAGAAGCAGTCCCTCCTGGTCTCTCAGAGAGCTGAATATTAATCTCTAGGGCTCTAAAGGAACAGTTTGAAGACACCTTACGCAGGTAACCTCTGGAGTTCCCCCGCCCTGCCCTAATCCTGCCCTCAAATTACCACATCATGGCTATTCCTCTCCTATTAGGAAGGTGATATTTATTTCCATGGAAAATAACAAAGTTAACTGACTCCTTTGGGAATGGAAGCAATAACAGTGTTCCCTTCACCATGAACTCAGTCAACTAAAATAACCATTTAGGCTTCCCAACTGCTTTCACCTTTTCACTACCAGGAATTTCCCTTTACATCTTCACAGAGGAGCTCCTGCAGTTACCTTCTGCTGTGACCACTCATGTTTGCAGGCGAATATATTTTCCTTCAGAAGAGCTGACTCAAATGAATTTTAAATCAAAATGAGATTTAATATTATGTATTATTAAAATAAACTTCTAGTGCCTGTTTTAAGGGTTTTTTCTTGCCAAATACTTTAGTATAAAAGGAGAGAAAATAAGTAAATCTTATACGATCTAAGGTTAAAAATTTATGTTTTGTTACCATGATGTTTGTATTGGGAAAGGTATGTTGTGTGTCTGTGTCTGTGTGTGTAGCCTGTAACGTGTAAGGATATTATAGAAACTGTATCCCCCATATATTTCATTCTACTGTGATCATGCTTAGTTATTTGATAAATAACTGTATCTCTTATGGCCTAATGTAAAATAATGAATCAGATTTTCCCAGTGCTGAAACTAGTTGAGGCCTTTTGGGAATACTTTTCAAACCATTAACACGTTAATGTACTGCTACCTGTGTTTCCCGAAAGAGTTACTGTAGGTTTCAAAAAGAGTCTCATTTACTAGCTAATGGTATTTTTTCATAAGAATTACTTGGCTTTGTGGAATAGCCTTTCATCTTTCTGCTTTTGGGTTAATTCAATTGAATTTCCACCAAACTACATTGTTTCATTCTAATTGCAGACGGTCCCTCATCTTACAAACAATTCTGTTCCAAACACTCATTTGTTAGTTGGTTATTTGGAACTTAGAGGTACTTTTCAATAGAAAAACAAAAGCTACAAATGTTGGGTGTGTTCCCAGAATAGTGCGTAGAAACCAACTTAACCCATCATATGCCCAGTCCTGATGCTGCTGTCCAACCAAACCGACACGAATAGCAGTGCCTACGAAGGTAGCATACTCTGCCAGATCCAAGTTGGGAGGCCCAGAGCTCATTCTTCTATAGCAGCCTTGTCAGCAGGAGTGAGGACATTCCTGTCTTCATTCCTCCAACCTCAAAAGAAGTGAAGTAAGAACACAGCCCAGCCGTAAACCAGCAACAGTGACTCTCATTGTTTGGGCCAGGAGTTGGGGGTAAATTACTCAGGGACAGGGGACTATGTAATAGCGCTTAATCATCAAGACAGAGGCAGAGGAGAATGAAGAGTCACAATTGTTTGTGAGTTGTCAAGATGTAGTGAGATTAGAATGAAGAGTAGAAAGGTTGAAAACTGGGTGACTGGGTGAGTGAAGACCTGAAACTAGATTAGATTTAAAGGCTTCTGCAATCCTCTCTTCCCCTTTACAATTTCAGAGTCAGCTACAGATTCAAGTTCTCCTAAGTAGGATTGCCTGGTAAAGAGCAGATGTTTCACTCACTAGAAGACTTTATAAGAAATAGCTCATTTTTTTCTGTCATTCTTGTTGCCCCTGAGGCTCTTGCTGGGGTGGAAGGAGGGAGGCCAAGGAAGAATCTCAGGAGAGTATGGGAGTGGATTAGGGAGGTATGACAGAGGTCCTCAGGCAGAGACAGAAAAAAGGATCTCAGTCTTGGTGTGCCTCTGCTCCTATCTCTGTTGTTATAATGGAAAGAGTTTGAGAGTCAAATGGAAGAGAAAGTGAACTCCTATAAGAAGGGATGTTAATAGAGGGGCCTCTCCTGCGCGTCTACTAGGACAGTATCCATATGTAATAAAGTCAGACCAACATGGTCTTTCTGGATTTAGCTTTTCTGAGTTTCCTGAGAATTGTCTCAGGAGGAAAGGATGCAATTTTCAAATGTTTCTTTGGAGGAAGGCATATACCTTTCTAAGGAAACCATTATAATCTTAGAAATGAGCTTTTGTACCAGACATACCACATATACAAGATTCTCATAGGTGGATCCTTGATGAGGCCTTCCTCCTCCTGTCTTGAGTGCTCTTCTCCACCCATTTCACCTGGTTAGTTCCTACACGCCCCTTAGCATGCTCATGCCATGTGCTCCAGAAAACCTTTCTTGAATGTGTTTCCCATTCAGTCTAGGCCAGACCCTGAGATAGAAGCACACTCGGCATATTTTGCTGCTGCTTTTCATTATTTGTACTCTCTTTCACAATTTGAAATACATAACTCATTGGGGAACTCCTTGTTAAATGGTTGTGTTCTCCTTCAAGAAACCATCTCCATCAAGACAGAGACTATGAATTAACCACTGTATCCAGTGCCTGGTTCAGTGCCTAACACTTAGTAGGTCTTTGTAAATATTTGTCATGAACTATCGAGAAGCAGAAATGTTGTATCTTAACATATCTTTGTAGGGAGGTCACCTTTAATGCATACCTTCGGCTATTAAGAAACTTAAGTAGGGCACAGAAAAGATGTAGAGAACTGTTACATAAAATAAATTGACTTAAATATAGCATTGCTTAGTATAAGGGTGGACTCTAGAAAGCCTTTATATCTCAAGAAACTTGTCTGCTTTTATGTCAAAATTGTATTAGTGCCTATGAACTTTCCAAACTAGTTAATGCTGTTTTGAGTTGAACTGGCTTTAGAAATTCGAAAGTAGTAGAGCTGCCCTTGGCTTGCTGTATTGAGCAAACTATGATTCTTAGGTAGGAGGCAGGAATGGCCCTTAGGAACAGTCAGTATCTCCACCATCCATGCACCATGATGGTCTAGAGCAACTGAGAAAAACAGATGCCTCCATAGAAACCACAGGTGTAGACATTAACAGTGGTACACTATGGATATTGGTATTGATTTCAGCTACTCACCCAAGTCATTAATTTATAGGAGTGTATGATCTTCACAAAGGAAATGTTTTTGCTAACAAATCTCTTATTATTTCATTGATTTGTCTTTTCCTATTTGTGTTTTGTCTCATACAAATAATACTTAACATAGTGACATAAACACCACTAAAACACTTGAGTATTTTCTCAGGATTTCTTCATTTTACCCAGAAAGAAATTGTCCTATAACCCATGCCATTTGAAAGTTAAAAATGCAACCATTTCTGCAACTTATACATCGTATACTATGTAATGAAAACGTGCCTAGCCTCCTACTCCCTTGTATTTGCCAACAGAACTTTAGCAAGTGCTGTCTGGGCTACACTCACACTTACATAGCTTATATTTCCTAATCTACTAAAAAGGAAGGGAAAAAGGAAGAAGGAAGGAAGAAAGGAAGGGAGGGAGGGAAGGAGGGAAGAAGGAAAGAAGGTAGACCTCTTTAGGTGCGTATCACCAGAAGCTTAGAGTATGTATTTTAACTGTAGAAAATTCTCAAAGATTAATCTACTCTATCATGCTTCTTTGAACTTCAAAGAATGCCCCCAAAATATAAGATGTGAACAATGGAGTACTATTGCGTATTTCAGTCAAAACTAAAAACAATAATGTGTAACTAATTATGTAACTTAGAAAAAGTCAATATAAATTTTAATCTCAATGGTCTCTTTGTTCCTTTCTCAAATAATAATTTCATTTTAATAATATGAGAATGTTTTGTTTTCTCTTATATAGGCACACATAAATAGATTTTAAGCATTATTTGTGATGAGATGTAAACATGAATCTTCCAATAGAAAGTGGTACCTTGGGTAAATTTTGTTAGGGAAAGTAAGAAATCTTTAATTTGAAAGCCCATGTTCAGAACAGCATTATTTGCAATAGCCAAGAGGTAGAAGCAACCCAGATGTCCATTGATGTACAAATGGATAAGCAAAATGTACTATGTACATATAGCAGAATATTATCCAGCTTTACAAAGGAAGGAAATCCTGTCCTATGCTACAACATGGTTGAAACTTGAAAGTATTAGGCGAAGTAAAATAAGCCAGTCAGAAAAACACAAATACGAATACAAGATTCTACTTATGTGAGATAGCAAAGTGATCCAATTCATGGAAACAGAAGGTAGAATGTTAATTACCAGGGGCTAGGAGGAGGGAGAAAAGAAGAGTTGTTTAATGTATATATAGTTCAGATCTGTGGGCTGAAAATGTTCTGGAGATCTGTTTACAAACATGTGAGTATACTTAACACTTCTGAACTACACACTTACAAATGCTTAAGATGGTAAATTTTATGTTGTGTTTTTAATCACGATTTTAAAAAAGAAAAGAAATATTCATAAGAAACTTGAATATTCTGCTAGTTTTGGAAATTATCCTTATGGTTTAGCCTCTTAATTTTGTATATCTACAAAAATCTAGATTTAGAATACAAAATTATTGTGTGTATTTCATTATATAAACTCATTTGAGATGTTAAAAAAACATGATTTAGAAACACTATAAAATTATAGATGATTTGTATTCATGTTTTCAAAGTTGGTTAAAACAGTGTTGATGTTTATCTGAATATTGTCATATTTCATAAAAATGTTAATCTAATCTGCAATAATTTACATGTATTAGAATAATAGAGTAAAACATTTTATTTACTATCCTCAAAAGTTGGAGTGTTCTAACCAATTATTTATTATTATTATTATTATTATTATTATTATTTTGAGACAGGATCTCACTTTGTCACCCAGGCTGGAGTGTAGTGGCACAATCTGCTCCCTGCAACCTCTGCCTCCTGGGCTCAAGTGATCCGCCCACCTGAGCCTTCTGAGTAACCGAGATTACAGGCAGGTGCATGCCACCATGCCCAAATAATTTTTGTATTTTTTGTAGAGATGGGGTTTTGCCATGTTGCCCAGGCTGGTGTCAAACTCCTGGGCTCAAGTGATGTACTCACTTTGGCCTCCCAAAGTGCTGGGATTACAACTATAAGCCACCATGCCTGGCCCTAACCAATTATTTTAATTAATAAAAGTAATCAGAGTATAACAAAATACACCAACACTGCCTGTGTTATCTTTTTAAAATATGTTTCATAAATAACTAACAAATAACTAATCTATTCCTCCTCATTTTAGTATTGTAATTTTTTAGCATTCTATACCAGACCCCATGTACAGTTGAAGTTTTCTTTTGTTTGTCTCCCCCATCAGGCTTTTAATTAAAGAATAATAAGATCTTATATTACTATAGATCTCATATCATTTATATAACTAAAGAGTGCATTCAGTGAAACTTTAACTGAACTTTACTTGGTTCGTACTGGTGGAAATACGCCCAGCATGAATAACACATGACACTGTTACCTGGGGAGAGCGCTCATGAACCCAGCCCTCCCTGGGCTTCCTTACTGGCCTCCCAGCCCCACCCTTGACCTGTGTCATCATGAATGTGAACTCTCATTACACCTTACCTAATCTCTCAAATGGCACCTATCAGATCTGCTCTTCTTGAGTATTCATTTCTCCCCTTTTCTTAATCTTTCTAACTGACAATTTTACATGTTAAGACACACAGCACGTGTACACATGTAACTTCCCTTAAATCCACGGTGCTTCCTCCATTACCTTGTCTCTTTTCTCCTTCCCATAGCAAAACTGGTCTTTACCAATTAGTGATCGAACATCCTTAATCTAGCAGACAGGTTTTAGTCTAGTTTTCTATTGCCCAGATATTGTTGCATAATCAACAATGTCAAACTTCAGGGGCAAACAATCCTAAAGTTAAATAAAGCACTACCTAGTTCTTGTACCTGTGAGTTCGCTCCACCCTTGGACTCTGCCCCACTGTCTCTCTTTCTTCTGAGACTCAGTAATTAGACAGACATGTCCTTCTCATGGGAAGAGCAGAAGCACAAGAGGGCAAGTGGAAATGCTCAGATCCTACATGCTATCAATTGTTCCTTTTTCTTTTGGCTAAAACAAGTCACTTGAACAAAAGAAAATATACTCCACTGATTTTGTTTGGGGGGTGAAACTGCAAAGTCACACAGTAAAGAATGTGGATGTATGGAGAGGGGAAGAATTGAGGCCAATTCTAGAAGAACATGCTTCCTCCAGTTTTCTCAAGACCACATGCCTCTACTATATGCCATATATATCTTCTTTGCAGTGCTGATTGCAGTGAAGAACATAATTTACCATAGTAATCTTACCTCTGCAGTAGCAATGAGCACTATAGGCCTTTACCTTCTTTAGGAAATACCCTCTTCTTCCAGCTTTCATAATGAAACATTGTCTTGATTTTCCTCCCATCCAGTCCTGCTTCCTCAAGACCTGGAACCACCATCTTCTCATCTTTTTTTATTTTAACATGTCCTTTCTACTTAGTGTCATCCATGATTCTGAAACTCATTGCCACCAAAATAAAGTTGAATCAGAAATGCTTAAATTGTTCACTTAGTTTCAAAATCATATATTTAACTACCTGTTTTATATTTCTTCCAAGATACCTCAGATGCAATTTAAGCCTAAATTTAAATTTAAAACTTTTATAATTATCGCCTCTTTAACCCCCAGACTTTTTCAGCGCTCCCTAGGTCAGTGAATCCTACCACATACATTGAGTTATAGAAGCCAAGAAATATAAGAGTCATCCTCAACACCTCTTTTCTCATTAAGCTCTATTGATTTTACTGCCTAAATAGCTCTGGAATGTATCTGCTTCTTTCTGTCACTCTGGTTTCTCCCTAGTCTAATCCACCATCCTCTCTCACCTGCAGCATTGTACTATTTTCTGAACCTCATCTTCTTTTGCCCCATCTGATCTGTTCTCTGCATTGAAGCCAGAAAGATCTTATTGAAAAGCACGTCTAATAATGTCTTCTTTTGAAAATACTTCCAAGGCTTCCCATTGAATGGGTAGAGGTAAAATACCTGACAGACCTATGTACATTTTTGTTCCTGTCTCATCCTGTTTCATGTTTAACTATATTAGTTTGCAGTTCCTCAAAAAGTGTATCATGAAACATGGATTTTGTAGGGCACTTATTTGGAAGGTGAGGCCAGGAAGTAGGAGTGAGGGAATAAGGAGAATGAGGAAAAAACAAAACAAGCAAAAGCCATTGTAAGAGTATATTATTGAGTTTGCCTTTCTAGGGAATGGTGGTCTGATTTTACAGGACATCTGCAAAGTTTGCAGAATAGGACCCATAATTATATGCCTGAAGAATAGGCAGCTAGTTACATATATCCACTGGCTCCCCATTGTTTGAGGGTTGCACTCACTTGTGTTTAGCTCCCCTGCATTTCAGAGTCAGACATGTGCACATCTTCCCTGTCTTTGTCTAGTTAACTCCTATTTATTTTTTTTAATCCCACCTCATTTCTGTGACATAAAATGCTGCCTCTAAAAGAATCAGGTTCTTCCAGGTTTCTCAAGACCACATGCCTCTACTATGCACCATACATATCTTCTTTGCAGTGCCGATGGCGGTGATGAGTTTGCATTTTTAAATGATTACTTCATTAGGTTCTTTCTGCCCACTGGACTGCAAACTTGAGAAGACCAAGGTTCATGTCTGCTTTTGATTTTCATTGTCTTACCAGCACCCAACCTAGGACCTGGTACATAAAACATGTTCAGTATATTTTCAACAAATGCATAAGTGTAGGTGTGTGTATTAATATGTGTGTGCATGCATGTATATTTATAAAGGGAAACTTTTTTGAATTTTTAGGGCTTAAATAGATTACTATCAATATCTAACAAGGTTATAATTTTTAATTCAAATTTCATATTCTATTTTTACTTATTGCCTTCTTCTAGTGCTTACATAGTTGGATTATACCAGAGGCATCTGTTTTAAAAAAGTCATATGGAGAAAAAACAAAACACAACTCTTGCTTTACATTATCTTGAGTTATCTGACAGCTTATAGTATTGGTGGCACTTTTCTGAACAAAGTTATCGCTATGGAGTTGCTTTAATAAAACAGAGATTTTGAGTTAAAATGGGTAATAGCAGACCCTAAAAGACAATCCTCTACAATCCTGCCTTAATCAGTAGAAGCCACATTGGTTAGTGTTGAGCAATTTGAGGACTTAAGTACTTACAAATACACATATATCCCCTAAAATATCATGTCCAAATTTTTGTTTCACAAACTGGGAACTGTGATTTGTTAACAGGAAATACGTTGCAAAAATAAACGAGTGTTGTACAGTCTCTGGGGTTTTATGCTGATATAAAATAATAATAACCAAAATGGGAATGGAGAGGCAGATGGAAATCAACACAAACTTTTTTTAATGAAGTAAAATACTTCCATAAAAGTAAACTACCAATTGGAAGTTATCACTATTTAATAAATGCTTTTTCTATTTCTAGTTACCATGTTATATGTCAGATGATCCAGCATCAATTCAAAAAATAATATGGTACCCTTGGCAAATAGAATGGTTATGGTGGAGATGGACATAGTCTCCACCTTCACCGAGATGGTTGTTACTACTTTATTTTAAAATTCAGTTATTTCTCTGAAAACATCTCTACGGATCCATCATGTCCTGAACGTTTTTTAATTTCTTGGAAGAGAAGCCAAAGTAGCATGCGTCTAATTCAGTCTCAGACCTCAGCTTCTAAGAGATGTTATTAACTGTGGTGAAAGAATTATTAAAATAGTAAATGGATTATGAGATAGTTGTATCTGGGTCAGTAAGTGGTTGCTGTCAATTACTAGTTGCTTATATTCAGTTTCTCTCATTTAGGGAGTGTGGAGAGTAGGATATTAAATGTCTCGTGGGCACACAGTGTTTTTTCCATCTGGCTGTTGCCTCAGTTATGCACAGGGCTATAAACTGAAAATGGCATGTAATCCTTTAATTGAAGACTCTGAGGTTCTAAAATAGTTTCTTCAGGAACACTCTGGCCCATAGAATAAACATTGTGAAAAATATTTTCTTTGGTTTATTGCATATTTGAAATCAGGTAATATCTGTCACACCAGGATCTATAAGCTCTTGCATGTGAGACATATTTAGATAAAGTGGTGGTTTTTTTGAGAAATACCAAGGGGATGGTAGATTTCTATGAACTTAAGGATCACAGTTCTTGATATGCTGAACACCTAGCTTGAACAAATTTTCTATTTCTTGTCATTGTTTGTTTGTTGAGAGATGTGCCATGAAGGTGCTTTTAAGGTCCCATGACCCTAAAAATGGCTTACAATAAGCAAAAGCAATGTCAGCTTTGTCCTGAGGGGAACTTGGTTTACTTGTAATCAGCTGAAAGCAGCTGAGCAATCAAAGCAGGTTCTGCATTGCGGAAGTGACAACTCTAGTTCAGAATCTTCCAGTCTGTTATTCTTCTCACAGCATATGCTTATTGTCTTCATTGCATTTGACGTAAGTTATGGTTTATAAAATTGTGTTGGATTTTCTCCTTAGGTTGTGAGCTTCATGACAGTAGGAACCTTATCTATCCTGATTATTAATAATATTCCAGGTACTCGTAGTTAGTTGGATATATGGAATGTTTTCACAGTAATTATAATGTTGAATTTCAACTATAAATTAGAAGCTTGTTGAGCCCCTTCACGGTTAGTGACTGACCTGTCTTCCCCAATCTTAATCTAATGAGGCTTTAGCCCACATGCTCCTAGCTTTATGAAAACATTTCTAATCAATACAATGAGAACATAAAAGACATTATTTAAATTCTGAATCTTGACAATGTTATACTATTTTATAAGTGATATGGTTTAGCTCTGTATCCTCACCCAAATGTCACCTTGAATTATAAGAATCCCCACGTGTCAAGGGTGGGACCAGGTGGAGATAATTGAATCATGGGGGCGGTTTCCCCGATACTGTTCTTGTGATAGTGAGTGAGTTCTTGTGAGATCTGATGGTCTTGTAAGGGGCTTCTCCGGTCGCTCATTTCTCATTCTTTTCTCTCCTGCCACTATGTGAAAAATGACATGTTTGCTTCCCTTTCCACCATGATCGTACATTTCCTGAGGCCTCCCCAGCCATGCAGAAGTCAATTAAACTTCTTTCCATTATAAATTACTCAGTCTTAGATATTTCTTCATATTAGCATGAGAATGGACTAATATAATATGTTTATTGCAAAAGATGAAAATTTTTAATTAAATGTCTGAAAGAAAATAAAGGTATCTCATAGAGTTTGATTTCCTTCATTTGTTATCCTAACAATGGAAATAAAGAAGTAATACAAAGTTTTAAGAAAACTTAGCAAATGAATAATACAATTATGATTTTAAAAGGAAATCACTTTCAATAACAGTAAATTAAAATCTTAATTATTATATTTCATTTCTCGATAGCAAACTGAAAAAACAAAACAAAACACTGTGAGACAAATTTGAAATCCGCTCATAATACTCTCAAATGTCCTAAGGAATTTAGATGAATAAATTTCATTTAGTTCCAAAGGATTACAATGTATAACTTTGGACAATAATGTTATTTTTCTCAGGTAAGCATTAAAGAAAATAGATCCAATATGTGTCTTTTTAAAAGACTGTATCTAGGCCCCGCTCCCAGACCTTACACCTGCCGAGATGTTGATGCCTAAGAAGAATCAGATTGCCATTTATAATCTCCTTTTTAAGGAGGGAGTTGTGGTGGCCAAGAAGGACATCCACATGCCTAAGCACCCGGAGCTGGCAGACAAGAATATGCCCAACCTTCATGTCATGAAGACTGTGCCGTCTCTCAAGTCCCAAGGCTACGTGAAGGAAGAGTTTGCCTGGAGACATTTCTACTGGTACCTTACCAAGGAGGGTATCCAGTATCTCCATGATTACCTTCATCTGTCTCTGGAGCTTATGCCTGCCATGCTATGCCATAGCCATCCAGAGACTGGCAGGGCTCGGCCTAAAGGTCTGGAGGGTGAATGACCTGCACTCACCCAAAAGGGGAAGCTGACAGAGATACCTACAGATGGAGTGCTGTGCCCCCTGGTGCCAGCAAGAAAGTGGAGGCTGGGGCAGGGTCAGCAACTGAATTCCAGTTTAGAGGTGGATTTGGTCATGGACATGGTCAGCCACCTCGGTAGAATTGGAGAGGTTTATTTTGTATTGAATAAACTTACAACCAAAAAAACTTAAAAAGAAAAAAAAAAGACTGTCTCTAAGCCACTGATTTCAGATTTATTAAAAGAAATAAACACAGGTAATTTCCATCTTCTAGTGTGTCCTTTGCTGGGTGTATTTGTTTTATTTAACCAGCAGATCACTTGTGCCACAAGATTTATATAACATTAAGTGTTACTTCAGTATTTGTAATATCATTATCCATTTTAGGATAATTTCAACCTTTGTTTATTCTGGAAAGTGGAAGTAATCTGCATTCAGATTCAATGGCAATTCCATGCCCAGAATGCTTCCCTGAGCTTCGCTGCTTATTAAAGCATGCAGTCTTGTATTTCCACAGCCATATTAAGTAGTTGGATTCAGGCCTATTAATTTGGTAATGCTCAGTACATTTCAAAACATGGACTGGGACTGAATATTTAGGGAAGATTGACTTAAAGATAATTAGTTCATATATTATAACAGATGCTTTAAAGCAGTTTGTGACTGAGCGAGTCCACTGGGGGACTCATGCACTGTACAGCATTTTAATAGCTTCCCATGGAGCTGGTTTTATCCAACTAGTCTTTAGGTGCTGCCATCTCCTTGTGTGGAGAGGATTTGAGTCTCACTCTGGATCCCATCGCTGGAATTACTCTAAGAATATCACTGAAAATACTGAGATCTCTAGGATTTCAGTATCAGAGATACTTGTTCTCATCCTTAGATAAGTACTATTAAGGTAGTTTTTACTAGGTAAACCTTGCAAATTTTGAAGTTGATCATTTTTCTCTCTCTTTAGGTTGGCTTCTGTAACTTTAAGAACCAAATCCGGGGGCCCACTTATAATTGCAGTATTTCATGGCACGTATCTGTGTATGAATCCACCTATGCTCTCCATCTTACTCTCTCCTTCTCCTTATCCCCTTTTTCATGTTCATATTCAGTACATTGTATCTTGCTTAATTATATGCTTTTTATTAAGCTGACTTGAGTGCCTTTTTGAAATGAGGTAGATTATTAATTCATTAATTACTGTATAGATTGATTGTCTGGCTCATTGTAATTTTCAAGTCATTAGCACAACAGGAGAATTTATCAAGCATTTTTGATATGCTATTAGACATATCAAAACTAGACATTGGGAAGGTCTTACACTCTTAATATGTTTATGTATCTTATATTTGAGTTAATTTTCTTAGTTTCTACTACATAGGAAGCTGCTGAGAAATTTTAAAGTCTTTAATAGCATAACTAGCACAAAAATTAATTAATAATCTTGGAAAAGGCATCCTTAATGTGTAGTTAGATATTCCATGACATCATTTGCATAACAATATCACATTATGCTTTATCTTCATATTCAGAGAGTTTTCAACATACAAAGAGATTGTATTACAAAGGTGTATTTATAAGTTAGTCATTTAGAATGCAGAGTTCGTTTTCGTGAACAATCAAATTTCTAAATGACAGCTGGGATCTTAGGTTAGCCCATAAAACCTGTTTTTCCCATAGTGTAGAAGAAATAATTTTAATTTACAGTAACAAATTACAGAAAATATTATTTTACATCTTAAAATAGAAAAAAAAGCACAAAAGTTACCTTATTTAAATTTTGAAGCCTAAGACAAAAATGATATAATTAGGAAATCAGGATGTAGATACACAGGTTCATGTAGATGCTAGAGAGAAATTCTGGGTATCTTCAAAGGGAGAAGGATTTATTGTACTGTGTGATTTCACCCCACAATATATTAATTTTCCCTTCTTTTTGTAAATATATCATTAATGGTAGGTACCCTTCTGATTATCAAGCAGAATTAAGTTCCCTTTCAACTTAAAAATCGAATAAGTAACAGAGGAAAGAAGCAGCAGAAGACAGAGAAGTGAATTGATACTCCTGAGCTAAACAGATAGAAACTGGCGCAGAGGCATCTGAGTAAGGGAAGTGCTGTGGATGTCGGAGAGCTTTTTGAGGTGGCTCTAAATGAGCCATAAACTGCTGAAATCATGAAGGGTAGAGAGGGCTCATGTGTTGCACAGAACTCCCCAGGGGAAAATAACAACTGCAGATGAAGGGGTATGGATCACACAGGTCCCCATGTTGTCCATAGAGCTGGGGGCAGGGAGGAGTGAGGACAGGGAGGGAGGGACCCTGCATAGATGGCAAGTTCTTTATTTCCAGGTGGTGGCAAGCTGGGTGTTTGCCATCTTGGAAGTGCTTATACTTTTAAAACTTTCACTTACTCTGGGGATATCTGATACTATAAGCATATAGAAATGATGCTGAATTTTATTTTAAATATAAAGTTCTGAGCCTAGGGCCAGGTACACAGCAAAGTATTAATTACTGTTAGTTCTTATTACTGTCTGGCATTTAATACAATTGTCAGTGGAAGTTATTCATACTCACTGCTTGTTATTACTGAACACAGTCCTCTAAATCATGAGTTGATATATCTAAAACAAAATACAGAGTACCGTTTCTTCATCACCCTGCCCCAGCTCCATTTAGGACCTGGTTCCCTAACATGCACCATCCACCAGGCCTTTTGGTTCTTTTCGTCCTTTTAGTCTCCCTTCATTCACATTATTCTGAGTTATCTTCTATTCCTCCCCAAAAATGAACATATGCCCTTTAATAACTTGGCCTCCATTCAACGTTCTGAAACTTTTCTCTTCTTCCCTTTACCAGCCAACAACTAGAAACTTAGGTCTCCACTTATTATTGTCACATTTTTACTAGCAATTTACAATCTCAGCTGTTCAAAATCGAGCTCTGTTTCATCAACGTTACTGAAACTGCTATTATGGAAGTGACCAAAGCTCTCTTTTGTGTAGAATTTCATGGTCTTTTCTCTATTCTTAATCTCTTTTATTCCTTTGCAGTATTGAGGCCGTTAGCCACCTTCTTCTGGAGCTCCTCCTCATTGTCTCTCTGAGACCTCCTCATTGCACAGTTCAGTCTATTGAAATCTTGCCCTTTCAAGTTCCATCTTAGATGCCTCCTTCTCATTGGGACCCTTCGTGATTCTCCCAGCTGCCCTCAATACCATTTTGTCTTTGCCTCTATTGGAAAGCCTGTTTTCATCTTTGACATATACATATTTGGGTATTGTTAAGATCTCTACCCTGGATCCTGAGAATGAGGTTGTTGGAAATAGGAAATTGCCTTAAATTTACCTACTGAGTAAATTCCCAATCAACAGTTGCTGACGACTGGCTTTCTTTCTCCATGCAACCCCCCGAAACATTCCCTTTGCTGTACATTATTAACATTTGAGTCATGGTATCTATAGCTGATGTTAAAAAGCTGACAAATTTCTCATTTAATTGCCGGCTTCATACCCCAGCTAGTGACTATGCTGTATTTCTGGTGAACGCAGAATTTTATACATTTATTTCAGTGAGTTTACTGCCCCTTCATTCATAGTAGTTCTCACCTAAACTTGTTTTTTATTCCCAAGATCCTTATTATGAGATAGCTGTTTCAGCTCATTGGTATGCAAGAGCAAGTCTAATAGCACTGAATCCTGACACTGGTTCTGTATTCCTGCTCTCTCTGGATTCCTCTCCTGGGGTGCTTTTTCTCTGACTGCTTTTTTAAGGCCACCAATCTGAAATGCAGTTTCCATTTGATGGAGCTGTAGATGAGCTTACTCTGAAAACACACCACTTGCCCTTGGGTCTCAGTTGCGCATTTGTAGTCCCTGCACACAAACCTAGGAGCTCCTTACTTTGTAATCTGCAGGCACTCAGGCTACTGTGTATTGGAAAGAAATTTTGTCAACAATGAAAACAAGTCAGTAAATACTTAGGCATTTTCTCACTAGTAAATTGCTGCAATCTGAATCATCCCCATGTTCTCCCAGGTCTTTTCCCATTCCATACTAGGTAGATCTATGTGACATCCCTGAATATGGCTTCTGCTGGTGGCTGCTACCTGAGGTCTCTTCTCCCCACCTCGTTCCCCGCTCAGGGCCTTAGCTGGTTCATATGGCCTCCTGCTGGTGAGGCTGATCACCTCCTTGCCTGGGACCCTTATTAACTCTGCAAGATATCCACAGCCTTCCCCAAGAGAGATTGACAGTCACTGTTATGCCTGCCAGGGTCTGTGTCATGCTTTTAGCACAACCCACCACTTAGTTCATCCTGTAGCATATTAGGGATTCCCTCCTCTTGAACTTATCTCAAGTGTCTATACAAGCTTAGATGGCTTACTCAGGAGTGGGGTCATGTGTCTCTTCAGTAAGTGACAGATTCTTCTTTCTCAGCTCTTTTGCGATAAGAGCCAGTAATACTGATTCATTTTATAAGACGGCAAAAAAATAAGTAAATAAAACCATGCCAAATCAAAACCAAAAACAAAACCCACCTACCCTGATGTCTTTTTTTAAAAAAGAAATCCTTTGATCATAGGATTGTAAGTGCTCACTTACTCACTGAGCCCTTAATTCTCAGGTGTCTACTTAGGGTAAACTCTGCAAAAGTTCCTGGTAATGCATCTCCCATGCCAATATGGAACTTGGCCTATTAAATAACAGACAGGCCAGGCGCAGTGGCTTGTGCCAGTAATCCCGGTATTTTGGCAGGCTGAGTGTGGATTGCTTGAGGCCAGGAGTTCGAGACCTGCCTGGGCAACATGACGAAAACCTGTTTCTACCAAATATACAAAAATTAGGCAGGTGTGGTGGTGGGTACCTGTAGTCCCAGATACCAGGGAGGCTGAGGCACAAAAGTCACTTGAACCTGGGAGATGGAGGTCGCAGTGAGCTGAGATTGCACCACTGTACTCCAGTGTGGGAGACAGAGCCAGACTCTGTCAAAACAAACAAAAAACATAAATGATGAACAAGCAAACTAAGCACAGAACAATATCAGAAGTGCAGTTACCATAGAGAGCAGGAAAATAGCAGAGAACAGAGAAAGGGGGAAATGAGCTTCACAGGATGGGGTTAGGACCAAAAAAAGTGATCCATGAAGTGGATGCTAAGGAATGAATGAAAGTGCAGGGAAGACGATGTATAGGAGATCTCTGTGTTATTTATGCAACTCTTCTGTGTTTTCAAAACTACTTCTAAATAAAAAGTTACCACCTCACCAGACCAACAGAGATGAAACTGAGAGAAAGGTATTCACAACATACCGTATGCAAAACTTGTTGCTCATTTGGTGCTACTAGACCTTTAGGGTCACCGTGAAACCCTGGAGACAAAGCTGGTGTGCATGCAGTTGAATCTATATGAATTTGGTTTTCAAAAGGGAGAGACAGAAGAGCTCTAATTAATGGCATGGCATGATGAGATTTTCTTTTCAGAAAAATATCTCTCTCTGACTTTGCGGAAAATAGGTAAGAGGTCGGGGACACATGTGAAGGGACCATGGTTTAGGTTAGAAGTGATGGAAATCTGTATCATGGAGGTGGTAATACGACTAACAGTAAAAGAGTAAGTTCTTGAGATACTTAGAAGATGGAATTAATAGGAGTTAGTCACTGATGGGATTTAGAGAGAGAAGGAAAAGGATTTAAAGATTTACACTTATCTGGCCAGAGTGATTCAAATTCATGGGAAAAAGATCCTGTGAGAAGGAGCAGGTTAAAGGGAAGAGGAAGAGAACCACTCCTGTTTTGAACAACCTGAATCTGCGCTGCCTATTCAATAGCTGAGAGACGGTGTCTAGTGGGTAGCTGTAAATCTAAAACCCAGACTTGGGGGAAAGATCACAATGTAACTTAGAGACATAGATTTGAAAGTCGTTAATATATTTAGAATGTCTTACCCTGGAATCCATGAGTAGTCCTGAGGGGTTCACAAACCTTAAATATATGTATACATACTTTCCCCTTGGGCTGAGGATCTGCACTGAGTATTTCCATTTGCCTTACCTCATGTGCATATATGTACATGAGATCACTTAGATCCCTTCTCTGCCTTAATCTATGTTTCCAAGAGGCTGATGTGTTTGCTGGCATTACCTGACTCCCTTGCCATTTGACTTACGGTGAGGCATTGGCAGGAGATGAGAGGAAAGGAGAAGGGAAAGGTTGGGATATTCTTTTCCCGGCTTCCCCACGTTGGGTCCCATTTCTGGCAGAGGTTGTATTCCTCCAGGACTGTGGCTCCTGTCCAGAGTCATAGACACGTGTAGTCAGCCGATTCTGGACAGGAGTGCTGGCTTACACTGTTTCCAATGAGTATCTGACCATTGCCCATGCTGTACTTCCCTCATTTAGAATGGCACCCCTAAGTTATTTATTTACTCTGGCATGGTTCTTCTGTCTGGCATTGTAACTGCTCTGGCAGACGGTTTTGACCATTATTAGCTAAAAAAAAAAAAAAAAAAATTCCAGTGATAGTCCTGGAAGTACTGATAAAATGAACACTTGGTGGTCAGAGGCAGTTTTATGGCAGCTCCAGGAAGAAAAAGAGGGTCAAGTTCAGAAAGCAATTAGAGATTGGTGGAAGTCCTTTGAGATATGAAGGATATAAACCTCACTGCAGCCTGGTAAGATTAACCAATAATTGTATGGACAATATCTGCAAAAAAAAAAAAAAAAGAAAAAGAGCTATTGCTGAAGTATATCTCAAGTTCAGTAGCTATGGAAAGAAAAAGAAAAATGATTGCTTATGTTTGAAATTGAAGACAACATGTTGAAAATGATTGTGCTTCAAGGAATCCATGTAGGATAGATTAAATGAGTTCTGTCATCTCAAGCAGTTTGTTCTTAAAGCTAAATGGTGTGCTCATTTATCAGTCCAGATAAGGATACAGTAATCAATGCAAAGGAAAGCAAGATCTCTTTTTTCTTTTGTGTTGTCACATACTCAAAACAATTTTCAGCTCTATACCAAGTATTGGCTTAAACAATTCTGACTATATCAATTTAACTGGACTATAAATGATACTTAAATGTTTCCCAGTAAGTCATTGGTATAGCACCATACCAATGATAGGCATTTTTGGTCTTCATGGATGGTCACACAGTAAGATGTGCGAACAAACATTCTCTTATAAGAGCAAAGGCCAGGCATGGTGGCTCACACTTGTAATCCCAGAACTTTGGGAGACCAAAGCAGGAGAAGTGCTTGAGGCCAGGAGTTCAAGACCAGCCCACACGACGTAACAAAATCCTGTCTGTGCAATTAATAATCAATCAATAGTGTATTTATTTATTAGTCCAGATAAAAATAAATACTTTATTTTTTAATAGTATAGTTCTATTATATTTTTAAAATATAGTTGCCATGGTCAAAAATTATCCAGAATCTGACTTGGCCTAAAAGGATTAATTTTTTTCAGTTTCTTGTTTTTTAAGGAAAAGCACTAGCTGAAACCAACTGTGTGGACAGTGAAAATGATGAAAGACTGAGAGAAACTTTAGAAGTGCAAGTGAGGCAGTAAGGTGCTAACAGGCCCTTAGAAGTCTTGGCAGATGAAAGATGCTAAGTGTCAGCTTACCTGAAGACTATATATATATATATATATATAGAGAGAGAGAGAGAGAGAGAGAGAGAGAGAGAGAGAGAATGGGTTTGACTCTGATTCCACTATTTATTGGTGTGCCCCTAGGAACCCGCTCAATCTTACTGAGCCTCAGTTTCTTCTTTGGTTAAATTGGGGTAACCACACTTGTTTAATTTACTTTCTAGGGTTGTTGCGTGTACCCAGTGGAATAGCGTATGTGAACCTTTCCCATGAGTTTGGGAACTGATATTAGTTTTATTTCCTTGTTTTCAGTTGGACTGTGTGGAATCTTAAAGATCTAGCCCAATGTGAACCTTTCCCTTTAAAAATTTTTTAATGATTTTATGGTATCTCGTTATGTTGCCTAGGCTTGTCTCAAACACCTGGCCTCAAGCAGTCCTCCTGCCTCGGCCTTCCAAAGCACTGGGATTATAGGTGTGAGCCACTGTGTCTGGCCTTTCCTCTCTCTCTCTCTGTCTCTCTCTCTCTTTTTTTTTTTTTTTTTTTGAGATGGAGTCTCGTTCTGTCACCCAGTCTGGAGTGCAGTGGCACTATCTTGGCTCACTGCAACCTCCGCCTCCTGGGTTCAAGCAATTCTCCTGCCTTAGCCTCCCGAGTAGCTAGGATTACAGGTGTGTGACACCACACCCAGCTAATCTTTTCTTAAGAGAGTGATTGCACATCTTCCTAAGTGAACAATCATAAAGATCAGAAAATTCCAGTAACAATAACTTTTTAACCAACACCTTCTAAAGAGAACCTTGAACTTATTTCTCAATAAAGAAGAAGGGAGGTTTTGAAATTCAAGAAAAGAATAAAAGAATATTTGAGTTTTATTGAGACTAGGAGACAGAGTTTAAGCCAGTTCTTAATCTATTATTAATAGTGAGGCCTTAGACCTCATTTTAAAAATGACCTCCTTATAGAATATGAAGCGGTACCCTTAAGACCTAACCATTGATGAGCTTACAAAAAGAGATATGTTTTCCCCCATCAGAAAGCTTCCCTCTCAGTGCAGTTTGAAAAATGAAGGTCTACCCAGGGTAGTCATCTTTCACGTAACATTACATATTAAATGGAATTGGTTGGTTATAGAGCCAGTGTTTTCTTTGAATTCTTTAGTGTAAAGAGGTCATTCTTCTGGAATATTTTCTAGTAGTGTATCTTATTTCCTTACCCACCTGTGATGTAGAATCTCTTCTGTCTTGGCAGGAAGAGGAATTTGTACTATACTTATTTACTTTTGGCAAAGCAGTTCCTATTTTAACACCTATTTGAAAGTGTTAAGACTTTTATTTTATTGTTATTTTATTTATGTTTATTTTATTATTCAGGATGATGGACACATCTTCTAATAGGGGACTACAGGAGAGGAAGGTAGTAGAAATTGACCATTCTGTAGGGGGACCATTCTGATTTTAGGATTTCTCTTTTTAGCTTTGGTAAAAATAAACAAACAAACAAAAAATGTCTTAAAATATAAGAACTCCTTTTTCTGTATGTTTACACTGAGGTTCAAATAGCTGTTGTAGATTACACTTTCTGAGTGACTAATCTCTGCACTTCTAGAATATTTTATTATGATGTCTGTATCACAAAATAATAGTTAAATGCATTGTGTGCTGACTAGATTCCAGACCTATCCTAAATACCTGGCATATATTTACTTGCCTAATTCTCACAATATCCTATGAGGCAGGTACTATTATTTTCTCTGTTTTACAGGTGAAGAACCTGAAGCCCATGGGAGGTAAATCTTTGTTGGAAGTTGTGAAACCTGTGGTAGATCTGGGTATTTTTGTATTTACCAAAGATATTATGATGATGTTTAATTTTCTGTGTCAACTAGACTAGATCATAGGGTGCCCAGATATTTGGTTAAATGTTAACTCTTGGTGGGTCCATGATGGTGTGTCTGGATGAGATTAACATTGAAATCAGCAGACTGCATAAAACCGATTGCCTTCTCCAATCTGGGAGGGCATTATCTGATTGATTGAGGGCCTGAAGAGAACAAAAATGTAGAGGAAGGAAGAATTCACTCTTTTTGCCTGAAAATCAGTCTTCTTGAGCTGGAAAATCAATCTTCTCTTGCTCTTGACTGGGACTAGACTTACATTATCAACCTTCCAGTTCTCAGAACTACCCTACCAGTTTCCTGGATCTCTAGTTTGTAAATGTCAGATGGATTTTTTAACCTCTATAATTATGGTAGCCAATTCCGATTGACTTTGCTTCTATGGAGAATCCTAACATAGATTTGATGAATGAAAATGCCCATTTAAAATGAAAGGAAACTTCAAATACCATATTATACTTAGAAGTATAAAGTAGGTAATATATTTTTAACAGAAGAACAGAAATCCCCAAAGAGTTTTATTTTCACAAATACCTTGTAAAGAGGTTTAAAATTTTAATTTGTAATTTTTTCTCTTTTTGTTAATATGTGTGCCACATTTTTTATGAATGTCACAATATACCATACCCTAAAATATATCATTTTTGTGTCACTGATTAATTTAGTATTTATTTTCTTTGGAATATTTATTTATCCAGGAATACTCACACACACACACACACACACACACACACACATACACACATTTAAACATTTATGTTTATACTTATCCTATACACACACATGTTATACTTACCCTACACAGACACATATATGTATGTGTGTATATATATGTATGTGTGTGTGTGTATGTGTATAGGATAAGTAATTCCTTTTTCTTTTTTATATGTAACTCATAAAATAATTAGAACATGCAAACTTGCTGTTTTCAAAGGTCCAATTTGTTATCACCTCACATCTTTTCAGGAAAGACAGTTATTATAAGCATCTCAAATTTAGTCTTACTGCATAATGTCAAAGTTCAAATACTAAGAAAAGAAATTTATGCTTATAAAAATCTCATTGTGCATATTTTAAAAGGTACCCACCATCCTAGAAAGAGACAACAGATATTTTTACACTCTTAACAATTTTCACACTAATTTCCTTTCGCAGGCTTAAAAATGTACTTTCCACCTTCTACTATTTTTTCCCTTATTTATATCATTTTATGTTGGCCTATTTCTTTTCATTTTCTTCCTCTTTCTTCTTTGCTTTGATCCCTTTCATTTTTCTCCTTCTAATAACTTTTTATCCATACTAATAACATAGATGAAGATAGTATATGCGTATTAGTCCATTATCACACTGCTGATAAAGACATACCCGAGACTGGGCAATTTTCATAAGAAAGAGATTTATTAGATTTACAGTTTCACAGAGCTGGGGAAGCCTAACAATCATGGCAGAAAGCAAGAAGAAGCAAGTCACATCTTATGTGGATGGCAGCAGGCAAAAAGAGAGCTTGTGCAGGGAAATTCTCGTTTTTAAAACCATCAGATCTCATGAGATCCACTCACTATCATGAGAACAGCATGAGAAACACCTGTCTCCATGATTCAGTCATCTTCCACCAAGTCCCTCCCATGACACATGGGAATTATGGGAGCTACAAGATGAGATTTGGGTGGGGACACAGAGCCAAACCATATCAGTATGCAAAAGAGGTTTCTAAGGATTTCAAAAAATAAATTAACAATACTTTTTATGACAGTGAGTCAATGCTATTTTTCAAGAGTAAAAAGAGAAGCTATGCCAGATCTCCCCCAGTGAAGTAAAAGAGAGAAGTAGTTATTCCAGTAAATATTGTATTCCAGTTTCTGGTAAAAGAAAAACTGACTGAAAAGTGGCTTAAACAATTTTTTCTCTTTCTTCATATAACAAGTCCAAAGGCAGGCAATTTCTAGTATTACTTTAGGAGTTCCATGATATCAGGTCCAAGGTCAATATGCTTCTCTTGACTTTTCCACCTAGTGGTGAAGTGGTTGTTGCAGCTCCAGCCATCACACCCATATTCAAGGTACGATGAAAGAAATCATTTATCAGGACAGCAAAATGGTGCTAGAAATTCCCAGCAAATTTCTCTATACAGTTCACTGCTTCACCCATTCTACAGGGTCAATTCTAGTTGCACAAAAGACTGAGTAATATATTTTTGCTGCTGAAATTGCCAACTGAGTAATAAATCAGGTTTAGAATTTCATATCCAGCCAAACTAAGCTTCATAAGCAAAGGAGAAATAAAATCCTTTATGAACAAGCAATTGCTCAGAGGTTTCATCACCACCAGGGCTGCATAACAAGAGCTCCTGAAAGAAGCACTAAACATAGAAAAGAACAACAGTACCAGCCACTCCAAAAATATACCAAATGGTAAAGAGCATCAACACAATGAAGAAACTGCATCAACTAATGGACAAAACAACCATCTAGCATCAAAATGGCAGGATCAAATTCACACATAACAATATTAACGTTAAATGTAAATGGGCTAAATGCTCCAATCAAAAGACGCTGACTGGCAATTTGGAGAAAATGTCAAAACCCATTGGTATGCTGTATGCAAGAAACCCATCTCACATGCAAGGACACACATAGGCTCAAAATAAAGGGATGGAGGAAGATTTACCAAGCAAATGGAGAGCAAGAAAAAGCAGGAGTTGCAATCCTAGTCTCTGATAAAATGGACTTTAAACCAACAAAGATTAAAAGAGACAAAGAAGGGCATTACATAATGGTAAAAGGATAGATGCAACAAGAAGAGCTAACGATCCTAAATATATACACAACCAATACAGGAGCACCCAGATACATAAAACAAGTTCTTAATGACCCACAAAGAGACTTAGATTCCCACACAATAATAGTGGCAGACGTTAACACTCCACTGTCAGTATTAGACAGATCAACAAGACAGAACATTAACAAGATATCCAGGACTAGAACTCAAATCTGGACCAAGAAAACCTAATAGACACTTACAGAACTCTCCACCCTAAATCCATAGAATATACATTCTTCTCAGCACCACATCACACCTACTCTAAAATTGACCACATAATTGGAAGTAAATCACTCCTCAGCAAACCCAAAAAACAGATATCATAAAAAACAGTCTCTTAGACAACACTGCAATCAAATTAGAACTCAGGATTAAGAAACTAACTCAGAACCACACAACTTCATGGAAACTGAACAACTGGCTCTTGAATGTTGACTGGACAAACAATGAAATGAAGGCAGAAATAAAGATGTTCTTCAAAACCAATGAGAACAAAGACACAACATACCAGAATCTCTGGGATACATTTAAAGCAGTGTCTAGAGGAAAATTTACCACAGTAAATGCCCAAATGGGAAGCAAGGAGAGATCTAAAATTGACACCCTATCATCAAAATTGAAAGAGCCAGGGGAGCAAGATCAAAAAAACTCAAAAGCTATCAGAAGACAAGAAATAACTAAGATCAGAGCAGAACTGAAGGAGATAAAGACACAAAAATCCCTTCAAAATATTAATAAATCCAGGAGCTGGTTTTTTGAAAATATCAACAAAATAGACAGACCACTAGCCAGGTTAATAAAAAAGAAAAGAGAGAAGAATCAAATAGATGCAATAAAAAATGACAAAGGGGATATCACCATAGATTCCACAGAAATACAAACTACCATGACAGATTACTACAAACAACTCTATGCACATAAGCCAGTAAATCTGGAAGAAATGGATAAATTCCTGGACACTTGCACACTCCCAAGCCTAAACTAGGAAGAAGTCAAAACCCTGAATAGACCAATAACAAGCTGAAGTTGAGGCAGCAATTAATAGCCTGCCAACCAATAAAAGCCCAGGTCCAGATGGGTTCACAGCCAAATTCTACCAGATGTACAAAGAGGAGCTCATACCACTCACTTTGAAACTCTTCCAAACAATCCAGAAAGAGGGAATCCTTCCCAAATCACTTTATGAGGTCAACATCATCCTGATACCAAAACCCAGCAGAGACTCAACAAGAAAAGAAAACTTCAGGCCATCCATGATGAACACAGATGCAAAAATCTTCAATAAAATAGTGGCAAACTGATTGCAACAGCACAAAGCTTATCCATCATGATCAAGTAGGCTTCATCCTAGGGATGCAAGGCTGCTTCAACATATGCAAGTCTATAAACATAATCCACCACATAAACAGAACCAATAGATGCAGAGAAGGCCTTCGACAAAATTCAACAGCACTTTATACTAAAAACTCTCAACAAACTAGGTATCCATGGAACATATCTCAAAATAATAAAAGCTGTTTACAACAAACCCACAGCCAATATTATATTGAATGGGCAAAAACTGGAAGCATTCCCTTTGAAATCTGGCACAAGACAAGGATGCCCTCTCTCACCACTCCTATTCAATATAGTATTGGAAGTTGTAGCCGGAGCAATTAGGCAAGAAAAAGAAATAAAGTGTATTCAGTTAGGAAAGGAGGAAGTCAAATTGTCTTTATTTGCAGATGACATGATTGTATATTTAGAAGACTCCATCATCTCAGCCCAAAATATCCTGAAACTGATAAGCAACTTCAGCAAAGTCTCAGGATACAACATCAATGTGCAGAAATCACAGCACTCCCATTCACCAATAACAGACTTAAAGCCAAATCAAGAATGAACTCCCATTCACAATTGCTACAAAGAGAATAAAATACCTAGGAATACAACTAACAAAGGATGTAAAGGACCTCTTCAAGGAGAACTACAAACCACTGCTCAAGGAAATAAGAGAGGACACAAACAGATGGAAAAACAT